>QUSE01000028.1:721562-791749 GCA_006508115.1 Apiospora malaysiana
CCCCCCCCCCCCCCCCCCCCCCCCCCCCCCCCCCCCCCCCCCCCCCCCCCCCCCCCCCCCCCCCCCCCCCCCCCCCCCCCCCCCCCCCCCCCCCCCCCCCCCCCCCCCCCCCCCCCCCCCCGCCCCCCCCCCCCCCACCCCCCCCCCCCCCCCCCCCCCCCCCCCCCCCCCCCCCCGCCCCACCCCCCGCCCCCCCCCCCCCCCCCCCTGGCTTCAAGGTTGATCATGTTTCCCAGGATTCGGGTAGACCTGCGCGACATCTTATGCGGGCTGCTCCCGTCTGCCGCAAAGAACCCTGAAATTGAGGTTTGCTGGGGGTACCGAGAGGAAAGTGTGTTGTGTAGCTGCAAATGTAAGCTTATGCTGATATCTCGTCTTAGCCGTTTCGCTTTGCGTTTCATATCCTCGTCCTTGTCCATCATCACACCCAGTCACTACGCACCCAAATTTGAACTTATCCCCGAGTGTTTATTCGCGTTCCCGTAGATTCCGTAAGTCCCGTAAGTTCCGTAAGTGGGAAGTCAGCGTTCACAAGACGGGAGGGCAGGCCCGTCCATATCGTCAATACATTTTTCACAAGCACAAGTGGAGAGCTACACGTGCAGGGCGAGAAGAAGATGTTTGGGAATTGGGAGCGGTAGATCGCAAGTGCGCCCCCCGTCTCTCTTTATTGGCTATAGAATGAAGAATATGACATCTATGCCGAGTAAGTACTTGTATGCAAGTATGTCGAATGTTATCTCCCCCCACCACCGGGATGGTATCATGATTGGTCGCTTCCTTGACCCAGCAAGCCTGGACATCGTATTCCGTTCTAGAAAGATAAGCTTCTTTCGTCCAGCTTCTGCATCAACCAGCAAAGAAAGTTCGGAGACCTTACGAGGAGGAAGGTGTTGAGTGAAGAGCGGGAATATCAAAAGACAGCAAGAAAATGTGGGGTATATCCTCCTAGGCAGCTCAAATCGTAATTTGGTCCTCTACAACTCCATTGAAAAATCCCTAGTATAGTATAAGAAAGAAGAAAAAGTAGTTGTGCGATGTATATGTACTGTCCAGTACTGCTGTGCAAGCCCACGGGCTGCTCGAGAAAAGAAGAGGAAGGCCCTTCGGGGCTGGTGTATCGAATTAGGGGACAGGGTTATCCGCCTGTGGAGAGAGAGAAGAGGAGGGGGGGAGAATTAAGGAAAGTATGTCGTTTCGGGTCTGTCATCGAGGTCGTTCGTCAAGCAGCCGTCAAGTTCTGAAGTTTTCGTGGCCCAGGATCTCGAGAACCCTTCAATCCGAGCAATGTTTCAACGAGGAGTAGCACGGGCCTGGATTCACTCCGCGACGGTAATTCCCGGGGGTTACATGCTGAGCGGCTGTAACCCCGGGCATGAAACAACTGTAATCAATCTTCCCCGCAGTCATCTAACATGCGAAGAAAACTGCCTACAGCGTCACCTTAACCGATAGCACGCCCAATCTCCGTGCTGTGCAGAGGAGGGGGCGAGAGGCCGGTGAAAGGAATTGGCTCGTTATGATCACTCAACGACAACCGTGGCGGCACCGTCGATGTTGAGTATATCCGGGATGACGTAGTCCTGGTGATGGCGCTATGTGCCTCACTTGATACCCGCGGTGACCTGGGTGGCCCCATGCTGTCGCCATACCACGCATCGCCAAAGCTCCGCATGCTGTTGCTCCTGGAGCTCCTCGTTCGAAAATTACTGCTGGTGGGCGGCGGCGAGTTAGGGAGCTTGTGCAGCCTCGACGGTTGTCGTTTGGGACCTGGTAAGAAGGGATCGTCGCCTGGGACTGTCTGGTCCGTCAACCCTGTCCTGGCATTCGGAGCTTTGGCTAGGATTGCGCTTGGTGGTGATTGGGGCAGATCCGTACTCTGTCGTTGGATGAACGACCTCGGTGATTGGGCTATCGAATCGAAAGATTGTTTTCCGCTGGGTTGTTGATACTGAATAAGACTTGGGGTCTGGCTCGGTGCTTTCTTGTGCGTATGCGCCGTCGAAGTCCGTGCTATCGAGTTCCGTGCCGTGTAGCGTCCTGCACTCTTTTCACTGGTATTCCTGCTGATTTTCCAGGTCGCAATCTCGTCGTCCTGAATTGGCGTAATACCGCGATTGAACAATGGCGGCAAGCGTCTCCGTCGATTCCTTAGGCAAAGATACAACCCTATTGCAATCACCACAAGCCCCACTACCGATAGAACCGTACTGAGAGTGATCACCAAGGTGCGGTCGTTAACCGCATGCTCGTTCTCCGCGGCCATGGGATCGGAGAGTGGCGTCGCTGAAGGTGAGGCAAAACTGCCCAGAGCAGTGGACGATATCTTGCCCCCTACGGTAGAAGCTGAGGGTACCAGAGATGTCACGACTTTGGTTGTGAACAAAGTACTAGCAGAAATAGAAATAGGCGCTCTGGAAACGACTGTCGTCGAGGAGACGAGTGTCACAGTATCCGAGGTGACTAAAGTTGTCGTTACAGGTAGGGTTGCTGTCACTTGTGGTAACGATTGGGTTTCCACGATTACCGTAGCCTTGGTTGCTGTAATTGTTTTGGTGATGGCTGTAATTGATGATGGCGGCGGCGGCGGAGGCGGCTTGTCCTGAGGACCTGGACGAGCAGCCGGGTCTCCGGCTGGTGAGCCTGGTCCTGGGCCTGGTCCTGGGCCTGGTTTTGGTCCGCCTGGGCCTCCAGCACCTCCAGGTAAGACTCTTATTGCAAAAGTTCGGTTTCCTTCAGGGTAGTTAGTAAGAATATATGATATGGTAACACCGCCTCGCTGCTATCAGTTATACAGACCATGGTCAACGTCCTGGTATGCCGCAGACGAAGCCCGTTTGGCACCTGCTGAGACCAGTGAGAACACGGCCATGGCTCGCTTTGAGTAGACCTTTGAAAGTCGTCCCAAGTAGACGTCATGTCATCCAGGCAGATGGTCGATACGGGTGCACAAATGGAAGACACGGCCAGCCGTCCAGAAATGGAAACACCAGCATAGAAGTAGGGGAAGGCCTGCCTGAATTCACAATGGCGGAAACACAAAGGAAACATCGGGGTCAACTAACAGTAAGTTTCATGAAGCTTCAAGCTATAGGATGAGGATTGAAGAGGAGGATCAAAAGCGTAGACTTGACGGCTCGCTACGGAGACGGTGATGAACCTAGGCGCCGCAAGGTCCGTACTCGAGTGGTGGGAGGAAGGGCAGCAGGCCTTCTCCTCATTATAAGTCGAACAGGCTAGCTCTATAACAGTGGAGTGAGCTGACGATAGAGCTTGCCCGCAGCTCGAACTTGTGACGGAAGCGCGAATTTCCTGGATTTGGGATTGGGAGGGACGGCAGTTGTAACCGTGTTGGTCTTGGCTAGGATTCGGTTCTGGTGATTGGTGAACCAAAGAACCGGAGCTCGAGATTCCAAGTTTCGGATGGTGGAAGAGCTCTTTGGTTGTGTGTGCGAAACCTAGGAGCCTGGAAGAGCTGGGGAGGATTCAGTTAAAGTGTCCAAGGAGGGTGCTTGGTTGAAGTAATGGCAATGCTAAAGCACCACGATGGAGCCCCCGGGTGGTGGCTTGTTTCGAAGCATTCTCTACGAGGCTTGCCCATTGGGCGAAACCCCGTAGATTATGAATGACCTGGCAGTGGCATCCCTGGCAAAGGGCTGCGGGCGATCACTGCGGTGTGATCGGACATTCAATGACAGAAGCAACATTAAACATGGACAGGGTGGTATCCGCATACTGCAAGTATGTACAAGGTAGCCAGGGGCCCAGGGGTTGGGCAAGGGGGTGGATGCTCCGTCCTCGTGGACCTGCTTGTTCAGTGCAGATTCAGGGCCCGAGAAGGACCACCACGAAGCGGGAGAAGGTGGGTAGGGCGTTCGGTTAGTGGTTCACCCAAGCCTAGGACATGCTTCTATTCGTATACTAAGTATACTAGTGCTGAGCGCTGAGCGGTGCCCCTGCCAGTGCCAGTGCCTGTGCCTGTACCTGTGCGCGCGACATGCCTGCCCTGCCGCCTCACCTCACGAGGAGTCCTTTTTTACATACTCCGTACTACATATACTACATTATGTTGGTTCCTCATCTGCTTCCAAGGACGACCAAGGAAACCAGTGGGAAGACGGGTATGGGAATACAAGGTTTGGACGGTGCCAGGTGTTTTGTCACATCTGAGCCTACGAGCCTCTGGCCACGGGCGACGATTCGCTGAGGGCCAGGCACAGCAACCCGGAGGCTTGGAGTCGATGAACGAATGAAAGCGCCCAAGAGCTTCCTGGCTTGTTAGTGACTTGCATAGGGTGGGGTGAGAAAATAGTATACACATACATACATACATGGAACAGTAGGTTGGTGGGTAGAGGGGGACTAACGAAAAAGAGAGAGAGAGAGAGAGAGAGAAAGAGAGAGGGGTACCAGCGAATCACGATGATGGAATGGCTTTTTTCTTCCGATCCGAAACATGGTCAGCACCCATCTTTAGCTTTTAGTCGGTTCAATGGTTCGTGCCTGGATTACTGATACTAATAGCGATACTAGCTTAATACTGCCCAATATTCAACAAAGGTACGGAGTATTGATATCAATACCGTTATTATTATTATCGTTATCACCACGATACTTATCCGATCCTGTAACCGAGCATCAAGATGGGGATCTGCCTATCTTCAGGTCTAGAAGCACGGGTTCGCACTGCCCCGAGAAGCACACACACATACACACACACACACATTGAGAGTTACATTACATTGGGTGTGCATGAGTCTCGCATTCCTCCGCTCGACATCTGCGAACGAACCAGGCCGGGCATGGCATCGTGCAGGTCTGTAACCCAAAGTCGCACGGCAAGTGCACTGCGTGTTTTATTGCATCTTGAATCAATCAACATTTGCTGTTGGCGTTCCTTCATCGGGGTAAAGCCCGGACACAGACAGCCAGGCCAGCAGGTGAGCAGTGAGTGTTTGCTGACGCTATACCGACATCGTTATCTCACCGTAAAACCCGAATGCATAAATCATCCTGTCAGATCATCCATCGTGGACCGTCGTCATTGGGTACAGCGAGCGAATGGCTTCCTTCTCCCAGCCGAGCTGGTCTCACATCTCAAGCCACGTTCTTTCAATTGCCAGTGACGATTTACACTGAAGCTAGTCGATGGGGCCAGCGCTGCTGCAAGGTACCTGACAACGCACATGGCCAACCAGACTCAGACCTGCATCAACACCATGAGTGTGGTGGCTGGCAGGCAGGCAAGCAGGGCAAGACCCGGCATCGAAGCAAAAGCAGACTTACGGTGTACATACAATAATAACAGAACCGGCGCGGTGTGTTATTGCACTCGTCAAAGTAAAAAACGAGGCCAAGAACCGTTCTGCTGTTCAACGGTCCATCTCCGAACAGCTCACTTAACGCGAAGGAATAAGCAATACCATGTCGGCCATCTCACATCTCCGGTCATGTCATCGTCACTGTCCAGGCTGGGTAATTTCCCTAATCCTCGTCAGCCAACCTCGTGATCGACGGGCAATACTACCCAAATAAACCAACCTTGCCAAGGTTTCGGCTGTTTGCGATCATCCATTGCTACATCTTCGGCTTACGGCAAGCGCCCGCATCCCGATTGCATCTGCTCTGTCTGCTCTGTCTGCTCTGTCTGTCTGGCAATAATAAGTCAACGGTGAACCTTATCTTATAAGTGGCAGGTGGCAGGATAAGATGATTGTCAACGAGTAGGTAATTACTCGGCTTGCCATTTTGAGTTATGATCCGCAGGTAGTCATCTTGTGGAGCGATTAGTTAACATGGCGGCACCACTTAAGTAGTAAGTAAGTAGCTCCTGCTACAGTAACTAAAGTATCGTCAGCTCTTCCGTCGCTACCTTTTCGAGAATCAATGTCACGCAAAAGTACTTGTCAGGAGCCCCTCGGGCAAGTAGATATGCACCGCACACAGCGGATACGAACACAGATAAGAATCCTTCAACGGGCGCCATGAGCGCCTATGTAAGTGAACGATGCGGTGCACGGAGTGCAATGCAATGCAATGCAATACAGCCGCACGAGTATCGGTTCAGTCCGAAAATGGCACCGCGGCGCAGGAGGAGACGCGCCCACTTAATCCATTTGCGGCCAGTTGCATGTTGGCAGCACCAGCATACGGATATGTGTATGTACCTTATCACGAAGGGCCGAACTACGAGCACACGAACAGCACTCATCAGGTAATTTCAATGGAGGGCCTCTCTTCTGCTGATTCATTTGTTTTCTCTCTCCCACACACCATCTTGAAAGTTGAGACACACATGCATAGATAGCTGTCAATACGAACATGATGTTTCATACAATAGGCTTCGAGCCCCTGTCATCACGACATCGGAATGGAGGTTGCGATAGATAGTCTTACTAGTAACGATGGGAGGGTGTAGAGGATTCTGCCACATGACTGCCCATGCATGCATTCCTGCGCTACTAAAGTATGACAATGACAGGAACGGAGAGTTGATCATATCAGGCTGTGGTTGTCTTACTCTGCCCCGAAAGTGGCTGGCCTAGCCTCCAAGTTCACTCCCCTCTTCGGGCGATAAGATGCCCATACCTGCGTACTTTGAAGTTGGAAGGCTGGAAGAGCAAACAGAAAGACGGAATAGGCTGCATTACCCCAGACACACAGACACAAAGACACACGGACACGCTTGCATGTGTATCATGGAAGATCGGCCAGCATCGTCGGGGCGGTCACGACGCATGGAAGTAGGCAAGGACATCGGCGTATGTCGTTTCTCGTCCAAAAAAAGAATCCCCAAGACATTAGGTTACGGAGTACAGTAGATGCGCAATGCTGTCCCGACTCGCCCAAGCAGAAGCGACATGGGTAAGACGGCGCTTGCCTGCATCACAATAACCTGCATGGTTGATGGTATCCGTAGAGGTGATACTCAGTGCGCGGGTTTGCCCCTCGCCTAGGTTAGTCGCTTCAAGGGATGGATGGCCAGTTCCATGTTCTATCTTTGCATGCAGCCTGCCTTTCGATCTGGGGAGGTAGTTGCCGACTAACAAGAGAAAAATGTCGATATATGCGAAACTGGCCAAGAGAGATCATGGAGAATTTCAAGTGGATTTCTAGCAGAATCCCATGTTCGGATCTCCCCTCCACTCGTTGTTCGAGCCGAAACCCAAGTGGAGCCGAAGAACATCATCATCAACGCAGTACTCGTCAACGGCTGTTAGCAGAAAACTACTACATGTACTTACTTACTCTACTAAGGTGACTACATACTACTAGTAGCTACTACAGCCCCTGCACAAGTACCAAGCTGCTGGATGGACATCCTGATCCACCAAGTTTTCACCCTCATTTGCCTCCCCCCCTCTACACCCCTCTAACCCCCTCCCCTGCCAGTGGTTTGCCTTGGTGCTTGGCAAGTTTCTTGCAGCAAAGGAAGGAAGAAGAAAATAGAGACGCTAACTGAGGGGTGTCTTCTTCTAGTGTCTCCAGACTCTTGGGGCTGCCTAGGCTCCCATGCCAAATGCTCAACTCACCGCCACTTTCAAGACAGACAGAAGCAGGTGGCAGACAAGAGAGTGTTGAGAGTCAATTCAGCTGCGCGACTGGGGGCGGAAAAGACCATCATGTGTGGCATAGCGAAATGAGCAAGAGGTCTGATCCCCAAGTCGACCTCGCTCATGTGTCCAGTTGTTTCCACCCTCGGCCGAGCTGGGCTGGAAGTTGGTGTGGAGGAGGCACAAGAAACCCCGGTCTTGCGCATACGCCTTGACACCTGCTGCAGAGGACGTGGTTACAGGCGGTTACCATTACAAGTATCTTTCTTGCTTGGCTTGGTACACTTCGTGAGCTCACCTAGGAGCTAGCAGTACGAGTTGGCTGCGCTCGGCTGGGGAAGAGGGAAAAAAAAGGATGACTTGACATGCATCAAGCCCATCCACTAGATTGGGCAACTAGGCGCGAGCGATGCTGTATCCGGTGGCGGGCGCCGAGGCGTTGCTTTACTCCCGACCGACGTCGACCAGCTCAAGAGGTCTGGAGGAGGCCTTCACTATCTCCAGGCTTGCACGGTGTCAGCAAATGCAAACTGGCTTGTCAAACTCCAATCAGCCGCATAGCTGAAGAAAGGATGCAAGTCGGGTCTTTCGATAACTGTGCTGGATCATCCGGAGGGGAGAGCTGGCTGGTCATCGTCTTTAACCTGGGGGGCCAATCAGGTAACCCAATCGCCATCGCAGTGTATTATTAACCACATTCGCATCGTCGCTTCTGGCGACCACAGTCTGCAAAAATGCGGTCCTACTGCTATTCAGAGGGGGAGGGGCATCAAAGTTTCGCGGGCTCATCAGCTAGGGTTTACTTCCCATCTGCGACTTCCAGCCTAACCTCCGCTGCCGTTGTGTCTCCCTACTCCCTATCTGGTTATGGTGGCAGACAAGCTATCGCTGAATTATCACGTCCATCTGTGCTTGAGGAAGGGTGTCGCACTTGGTACTGACTGGAGCTGTGGCTGGCAGGCAGGCTTGTCGCCTTCAGACGCAGGCGACTGCAGAATCGCCGAAGAAGAACCCTCGCGTGCCGGTATGCGAGAGTAGAAGGTTTGTCACATATGGCTGGCAGTATGGCCTCGTCTTTTCTGATGAATCATCTGGCCATCAATATGGACTCATCTCCGTTAGCTGCTGCCTTGGAAGAGTGTCAGTCGCGCCACTCTCGCCAACTGAATTGATATAATACGACATAGTACATACATCGGGTTGCGCGGAAACTTGGAAGTCATCATGGTTCAATGCAACTGGACCCCCACGTGAGCATTCAGTAGGGCGGTATAATCTGTGTCGTAAGCAGTATAAATGCTATTATACTTTTGTGCAAATTAGCCGTCCAGATTTTGATGGTTGCTGGTAGCGGTGCGCAACAAGGCTCGGAGGTTTTGCCAAAGATATCATGGATCAAGTTACGAACGGGCCTCTCGGCCAGCGAGGCTAATCACTGGTTGGATTACTCAACCGTCCCGCCGATCATTTCTCCGTGGTTCGATTTGGCAATAGTTGACTACTGTACTTACTAAGTATGATACACATGCCTATGCGAGCACTGACGCGGGATATCGCATTCTTCATTTATCCGCTCTTCTCGAAGCCTCGAGGGAAAAGTCAGGCCCACACAATCCTACCCGCCAACGACGTAAAGGCCAAGGATGTCCATGGGGTTTCAATCTCGAGTCAATCTTCGACGGGAATGTCGGCAGTCTATCGTCTGCATACATACAGTACTCCATACTAGTGCCATACTTATAGCAGCATGGCAGCTGGACCAGGCAGCCAGGGCAGAAGCCAGGGGCGCAACCCTGTTGAGAGTGAGGTCGGTGTTGGACAAGTATGGAACCATCTTGTCTCGACATCAACACGTGTGTGTGTGTGCTCGTTCATCCAATCCACAGAAGACAGCAAGGACAGGAAGAGAAAGCGGCAAGAATTCTCCGGCGCACCCATGGCTCGTGCTATCCCTGGCCATCATGACGCCCTAGCCGTGCATGCTTAATTTCCCCTTCCCAACGGTTTTGTTCTGAAACTCCAGATTGAGTTCAATGCGGTTCGAGCCGCTGTCAACTGTGTTGTGAAAAGACGCTGTCGTTTAATCGCAATCCAAGCTTCTCCTGGTACCTACTGGGACAGATAGAGTGTCTCGGTAGATACGAGGCGCCACCAGTGACACTCGCCAACTGGAGCTCTGTGAGGGCCCAGCAGCCAATCTTTCTAGTAGGGTGCGCAACTCATTCGCAGGATGGGGCCAGGCTCGGGTATCTTCAAAGCCGGTATTTGCAGCCTGCCAGCATCTTGGTGTAGTGACATTGCAGTTTTGACACCTCGCCCCCAGATGCAACACGCAGGGGAGGAGGAAAAGGTCAGGAACTGCGATAACCCGCACATCCCACTAAAGGACACCCAATCTGTACGCACTGGCACACTGGTGCCACATTGAAATTGGATTTTGCTATAGCGGCGTGCTATTGACAGGGTAACTGACCAAGTCTTACCAAGTCCAAGGGGTTCTTCATACATATCTCTTAACTTGACGGATGTTTCCGGGCCTCGTGATATGCAGATACCACGAGGATGATTGCTTGTAGTTGGTTAATCGTTCAGCCTATGAACTATCGACGACAACCACCATGACGATAACGTAGAGTTCCGGAGAGGGGGGGTTAGACTGCTGCTCGATGGTGGCGGCTTTGTCGCCATTGGCTATCTTGATCTCTAGGCAGTCAGTATGTATAGCCAGTGATGGTTGGTAGACGAATCGTAGCCTGGAGCCCCTTTTTCTCCAATCTCACGCCGATGCTAGTGTGACCGATGTTCCCTCTCCTCGATATGGTCTATCCTGCCAGCCTATCTGAAGGCATACTCACTTCCTCTTTCGGCTATTTGGGCAGCGAACTTTGCTTGTTCGCTCTTGGGCTCAGACTGCCCTCGAGTCAGCTTGTTCCCGTGGCGGGAATGAGCCACAGGGCCCGCATTGACGGGGGACAACTCAACCAGAAACATTCCCTGGTAGCCTGGCGCTCGCAAAGCGGCGAGAGGATGGTTGTTGTGATAAAGTGGCTCCTAAATGGAAGGTTTGCGTTGCTGGTCAAGACAGACCGTTCGTTGCTATTGGTTGTTGTGTTTGTTCTAGCCTTTTCCAAGGATAACGACGCCTCGAACGAGAATTCTGCCTGGTTGAGAGCCCCTCGAGGTCGTCCTCGTAGCGACTTTGTGACTAGCATTTGACCTGTTGCATAGAAGAAACGTGTATGTGGGCGCGTCGTGCATACGCATACTATCCCCCTGATAAACTCCCGTCATTTTGGCTCGTGGAACAAGCTTGTGTATTCTCACCAACGCCTGGGAAGAGATGGGTCCATCAGCTAAATCGAGTGATAAAAGGCTGCTGGTTTTCACCAAGAGAAAAGGGGCATAGATTACTCCCATGCTTTTTCCCTTACGCACCTACCTGCCTCCTAGGTGGAAACCACTATTGCTGTCTTTTGAATGGAAACTAGGAGGGGTGCAAAGCCGCTCAAGATGTTGTGGGCGGTTCTGTGAAACAGCTTCAGTAAGATGAAAGTACCGAGGCCGACACATCTCGCCCTTGTGTCTGGATGGGATCAGCATCATAGATCAAGAACGGCTATGCAGGAGGTAAATGATGGAGTTGCCTATGTAGATGACACCCACTAGCTTTTGCTATTTTATATCGGCAATGGCGCGTTCTGTATACTCTGTAGAGACACTGAGCACCGATATCCATTCGTGTACGGTAAGTGGCAAAATCAGCATCTGTTGGCGGTAGGATATGGTCTACCACATCCATATTCATAGTAGGAGAACATTACCTAAGCCCCAGGGCGCACTTTCACCCGACTAGTCTACAAGACTTTGTGTGCTCTGATGCTTTACGCGACATGCGGTAGGAATATCGTAGAGACCCCGAGGCCATCTTCCGAGTCCACTCGATACTGCCAGAGGCTTGTTGGGAGCAAAATTGTCTTTTCGTGTCATATGTATGTTGCCAGCTGTTGTAACACTCTACACGGCCTACATGCTCAGGGCTCGCCTGAAAACGGCCACGGCAGATGCTGGCCTAATCGGCGCCCCCTTTACTTTCTATAGCCAACACTCGATGACCCTCCGTACGATGATACTGCGACCCCTGCCGCAATCACGTTCAATGTAATCCAGCGGAATAGCCTAGATGGTCGAACGTTCCTTGATCTCTCTGTAGAATCGAGAATGATCGATCAATCGACATGGGAGTTAATGACTCCATGTGCTTCCCCTGGGTCGCTCAGAAAAGTATGCTTCTGGACAGCACGTCCCTGACATACATACTGCTATATTTGGCGGCGAATGGCCCTTGATGGCGGCAAGAATGATAGATCGATAGTAAGAGCACTCCTAGAGCTCTCACTATGGCCCATTCATACAGCCTAGGCGTCATAGGCTCTCTTGGCCTTCCTGGATAGGAAGAGTGTCGACTGACTTCACGATAAGTCCTATCTCAGACAGTACAGGCCACCAAGGAAGATTCGGACAGTTCTTTCCTACTTATATTCTAATGATGCTATCCCCACATCCAGTTGCTGCGTTTCTAAAATAATCGCGATGGTCCTGATGGACTCGATGGCAGTGACGCTCAACGTGGGGTCGGTGTATCTGGTGTATCCGAAGGGCCACTATCTGTGTTGGAGTCTAGCCAATCTGGCGAGGCTCGACCTGAGAAGCAGAGAGATATTTCCGAAAAGTATGAAGCCTCGCCCTCGAAGCGTTGCACTGCTTTGGTATCTTCTGACATGAGTTGGCAAGTAGCACAGTACGCCGAGAAAACCACGCCTTTTGTAAGTCTCCCAAGCATTTACTAGGTCTTGCTTGACCACCACAACCTCCATCGTATATCTCTATATGCCTCAAGAGCGACAGTGACATGGATCAATAGGGCATGCTGTTTCAATTCCATGATTATGAAGTCCGTATGAGAGCATGGGTTTCGGGACTGACAGCGTACTTGATTTTGGACCGCCGATGTCTAAAGGGATGTTTCAATGGCATGGGGAAGAGATATCACATTACTATCCGGTCCGGGCTACTTGAGATGGTCAATAATAGTTTACTCTAAGCAAGGTCGAGTTTACAGACAGGCGTATTGGTCTTTGAGTCCAAGATTCAGGGGTAATCACACTCGGGGGTTGTTCGTCAAGACTCAAGGAACATCTCGGCACACGCCTCACATGAGAGCTAAAGCGTTTTTAGTCTTAACAACCCACTACGGGAAGATGCTTTGACAATACACGTGGTTGTCGAAGAAAAAAAACCCTCACTACGGCTTGAACGTCATTGCAACAGCCAACGAAGTACTCCAGCGAAGAAGTAAGATTAGTCGTCTTTTCTGCATAAAGAACCGAAAAGTTTTAGAACAAGACATAGCGAGTCTGCCAACTTACGAATTGCTAGATACTACGCGGCACATGGATAAGTTAAGAAGAAAAATATGGTAGTTGATTGGCTATTGGCAATGTTTACTGTTGATGGTTGAAGTAGTTGATTTTCCCAACGCCAAGCGGCCACAACTTCATGGCTAAGCATCTCCCAATGATTACGAGCCGTAATACCTCCCGTGTATGACCCGTAGCTTCAGAATTATTGAAATTTAAATACTACGTCGTGTAGCCTCTTTGTTGGTCATAATGAATGCCAACTGCTGGTTCGAAATGATATAGACTGCCTCTATGGTGCATGGCATATCGCTTCCCGTCCCTCCCTGCATCCATGGCATGACTCATACCACCCGATAGCATCGAGCCTAATGAGGACTGCTTTGCCAATTTCATCAAATAGTAGAAACAGGAGTATTGCCTGGCGACGTCACCTGTCTACTGAGTTGACTGCGCTTAGGTTCCACTAGAAAGGTGGCACGCATTACACGGACAACATCTGCAAGAACGAAGGGTCCTTAATGCCAGTCAGCAGAAACCCCAGCAGCGGTGATTACAGTTGGAGGAGTTCATGATGACGTACGTGCTCCTAGTATGCAGCTTGTCTGGTGTCCTGACACCGGTAAGCAAGAGTTGGGTCACAGTAAGGCTATAAGCAACAGTAACCATTACCAGTAGCAACGATCAGTACTGTGCAACAGGCCGCCATATTTAAGGCATGTAGTTGGCTGGTTGGCAAGCAGCCAGTCGTTCTGGGATTAACTTTCTACATAAGCGACTCAAGTCGCCACCGTGCCTTGATGGCACGCATCGTTGCCTTAACGACCTGGAGAGCAATACCCCGATGACACGTTGTTACATATGACGCACTGAGATCCTCGGCAGCTTGACTATTGGCGCTCTGTGTGAGTAGGCAAGATCAAGATCCCCGACCAGGGATCCCAGAACCCCTACCCAGCCCGCCAGCTTGTGTAAGGTGTTCATTGCAACCGCGCCAGTCGAGAACTTGCCACGGACAATTTGGGCGGGAACCCTTAGGGTATCATCATGGAGGAGACGGGTTCTTCCTCGCCAGTGAGAGTCTCTTTCTCCACGGGGTGAAGGGTCTTGTGACGTGGCAAGGGTGGAAGAACCTCTGATGGGCCAGGAATCACCTACATGAAATCAATGGCGAGCGAGGTAGATCGACGTCACCGCGAGCCCCTTAAGCAGTGGGAGGTGATGTGGGGGGTATCGCCCAGCAAGTAGCATGCAGACAACGCAAACAGAGGATCGAATGCACTGTGGCCCCTCCTGGCTTTCCGCTGCATAGCGTTTAGGCTGCAGTATCTACCTGGGTCAATATTCGAGCTCTTTCTGTGGACGGTATGTCTACCGACTACATGGAGTCATCCCCATATGTAAGTCCCTCCTTCGTTCTGGGATAAGCACGGGGTTTATCAGTGGAGTATCTACCATATTATTCTGGAAACATCGCAGCCCAGGAAGTTTCTGTTCACTGGTCCCAACATGGTCTCTATGGATACGACCCCATACTTCACCTACCAAAAGACTTTGCGGGCCCGAGACTCCTCGTGACCCAGATCTATATAGCCTGGCGGCGATCAGGAGTTCTGGTACGGCTCTAGACGACCAAAGAAATACTCGACAACGCAGGAGGCAGATCGCTGTGCGCCTTATGCGCCTGGGCTACGAGGGCACGGTTATTTAGGCAGTAATGTTACCGAACTCTCGAGAGATCGTTACACATCACAGTCAAGATTGCTCCCAAAAGGCGAGCTGTGGAGAGGGAGCCGGCAGGAATCTCAATTGACCTCGTAGGCTTTTTACTGAGTATGTACCGACGGCAGAAAGGCATCTGGTTGGGTTTTGTGGATGCGGCTGTAAATCGCTGCGTTAATGCCCATATCGCCACCGGGTGCGAGGAAGATGCCACCACAGCCTCCTCGCCGCCATCTAGGTGGGAATGTGACAGCCACCAGGTACTCCTCTTGGCCATAGTGCGCTGGCGAAGAAGAAGCAACGCGGCATACGGGCGCATACGGGAATTTGAGGTCCCGCTCTCCGGTGTAGGCAGGATAGGACAAGTGCTAGGTGCTACGCGTACCACGTCGGACAGGCTGACGGCGACAAGAGCGAAAAGCATTGTTATCTCTGGACATGTTGATTGCGGTTGCATAATAGTAGTAGTGACCACCACCATCCACTTTTGCAGCCCTACCCCAAAGGATTGGCAATTGGGCTCGATCATTGGCCCAGGTCCTCCCTGGTCGAAGATTCCAAGAAGCTGAGGAGCTCGTGGTGGAGATATCGGCAAAAGGGCGCGATCGTCGAATTGCCTGTATATGTTGATGCCACATCACCCAACGAACCAGGCTGGACCTTGTCGCGCCGTTCAGGGACCAGGGTCTGACATGTGGCAGGTGTCAGCCTCGCCCAAGTCGTCGGAATGTTTTGCTGTAACTGGCAGACTGGCAGACTGGTACGTTTCGGGGGGCGAAGAAGGAAGCAACAACGGCGTGCAGGGGACTCGGTTACAGTGAACCGCCGAGCGGGACACGATCAGCGGACGGGACCCCAAAGCAGAATCCCAAGGGGGATCCTAAAGGGGGTAAAGGGGAACCCAAATCAGACGGGAACGACCCCAAAATGCCCGAATGCAATCCAATCACCCAAGCAGCATGGGCCGGCGGCGGTGGGAAAGTTCGAAGCATCGAAGGGTTGGCGACCTTATTTGTTGGGGTCATGCGGGCATTCGCAGCCCAACGTCATCTGGTCCCCTTGTCCAGAATTGTCCCCTTCACTTCCATGGTTCCAGCCTCTTAGCGACCCTCCCTTAGAACCCGTTTTGCCCGTTTTGCCTGGCTTGGCCAATCGCCGCACTGCCCAACTCACCCCACCGGGGCCGTGGATGGTTCTTCGTGATGGCCTCAAGTCGCCCTCGAGATGCATTCTGAACCAAGGTCTCAGACATGCTTCTGCTGTTACTGCAGGTGTGGGGTGGTCGGGTGCCCGATTATCATGTTTATCATATCAGCATGCGTCTTTTCCTTCTACTACTATCCACCTCTATCCACCTCTATCCACCTCTATCGAATTCGCCTCGAGGTTCGAGGGGGACTCGTGCAGCAGGCTTTCCACGAGCATGGTACACATAAAATATAAATATGCCCGTCGATCTGCCCGTGCCCAAGTCAAGAGTGTCGCTGAAAGTTGCGACTCCCCCATTACCACTGCCATCTTATCGCATGGGCATTTATTAGATTTGTTTCTTCACAAGTCCAAGATTTCTTCCATCCATCAAGTTTTCGATTCACCCTCGGTTCCTTTTTCTCGTGATTCTGGACCCTGGGACCCTGCATCTGCATCCTTAGCGTCTTGGGCCACAGCCGACGACGGTGACGTAAACGGTCCGACCGCCAAAACCTTGAAATCGAAACGCCCAGACCTCAGACGACATGGCCGTCTATTATATCTCAACAGGTGTGCATAGTAACTTTTCCCAGCCACTCCTTTGCATAAATCCCCCCTTCCCTCTCCCAACTCCCTCCATCATCATCGACAGTCCACCATCAATCAGATTCAAAAAAAAAACATCTCTGACCATGTATACCACTGAAGCGCCCAGGAGGGAGAGGTACCACAAGTCCAAGAAGGTGGTTTACCTCGAACCCCCTTTCAACGGTCGCAAGACCTATAAGCAGAGGGTCACCACTATTGTCCCAGCACCTTCTCCTCCGCCTCCACCGCCTCCACCACGCTGCTTGCCCGAGCCTGAGCCGGCGCCGATCGTGATTCCCACGCCCCCGCCTCCGCCTCCGCCTCCGGTCGTGATTCCCGCTCCCCCACCGCCACCACCTCCACCATGTATGCCCGAGCCTGAGCCGTTGCCGCCACCACCCCCGCCGCGATGCCCTTCGCCAGAACCCGAGTGTGACCAGATCGAGGTCATCGCCGTCGACGTGGAGCCATCGCACAAGGCGCGCAGCAAGAAGTCGCACAAGGCTAAGAGCACCAAGTCCTCGCACAGCAGCCACAGCCGTGGCCATAGCCGGGGTCACAGCCACGACCGTTACGACAGCCGCGAGCGCGAGGTCTACGTCGAGCGTGAGACGCTGGTCCCCGTCCGTGTGCCCGTACCCTACCCCGTTCCCGTCCCTGTCCGGCCCGAGCCCGAGCTCGAGACATTTCGCTACGTGGATGCGCCTCGTCGCTTCGAGCCCCGCAGGCGGAGCGAAGAGCGTGACCGTGAGATCGTCATCGAGGACAGGCGGCGGAGACACTACTATCACCACGATTAAATGCGATCTTCTTGCCAAGCAGATTATGCATGTCACGGTTTAACGAGTCTTATGGTTTTATTTTGAATGGATTTCTGATTGGGTTTTACATGTGTGGGAAATTGAGCAATCTAGGGAAGCAAGGAGTTCGCTGGCGTATTGGGGTATTTTCTGGGGACGATGATATCGACTTGATATATACACCTGCATTTCATGAGAAGTGGCAATGAAGTCACACAACATTTCGTCAACCAAACACGGGTTTCCTAGCTACGAGCAAGCGTACATTTGCGTGATATTCGGGGGAAAGCGACCATTAGTTACACCGTTTCTTGAATACATCAATACGATTCTCAGGAGTAACAGTTATGCAACCTTGAAATCAGATCATGTGTGGGTAAATCCGTCTCGTGCCGCCAAACAGCCAATGTTTGCTGGTATCAGACCGAAGTGTGGTATCATTGGGTGCAACTCAACGTAACTGGGCAAGCATGGCTTGATCTATGGGACTGGAAAAGTATCATCGCGCCTCGCCAGTGGTTGAGGCATGCTTCGTCATACGAATTTTCTATGCTAAAAGTAGGCGGCCTTAAAGCTATCCTGAAAGACGATGTTCTATGTAGGTTGATGTGGAAGAAGAAAAGTTGGGCAGATTATATATTGTAGCAGGTAGATGAGTGACCATATGATTATTCAAATTTTTGCGTCAACTGTAGAAAAGTTTAAACAGTCTTATCACTGCCATGTCTTCGATTTCCGTTAGATGGTTTGTCGAAGAGAGGGAATATCAATATTTGTACAAAATGATCAGTTGATCATTTCACACTTCGGGGAGGTGGCACGCCCTTTTCATCGTACTGAATGAACTTGGCATGTAACAAACTTACCATCCAGCTAATTGAGATATCAATCAGGAGGGTTATTGAAAAAAAATACAACTTCATTCGGGCTTGGTACCCACAAGGCCTTGGGGGGCGAAGCTGTGCCAACAACCTCGATTGTTGACAGACCTTTCAAATTCTTCTTCACTCACTTGTTCCGCTCTACAGCGCAGTAACAAGAACAAACTCCTCAAACTTACCGGCCACTCGTCCGAAGACTTGCATCATTCCCGTCAAAATCCTACACCAAAAACACGTCCGCAACCAGTAAACACACCATCATGTACGACATCAACGAGCATCCCTTCAACTCCTTCGTCTGTCAAGACGCAGACATGCATTCTGGCGAGTTGAACCTCGACGTGCCATCGGACGAGCTGGACCTCGACATCGACCTGAATGTTGACGTCGACATGGATATGAACGTTGGTGCTGAGACACAACCTTCGCCCATTGCAGAGAGCGCGGCTTCAATCCATGACGATGACGACCTCATCGACATCGAGGACGTCCTTATCGAATACAAGGGCACCGAATACCCTTGCAATACACAAGCACTCTTGCAAGGATCCGAGGTCTTCAGTGCTATTCTGCAAGGCTATGAGGCTTCGCAATCTCACGTGAGTATTCGTTCCGGCATGCGATTCTAGTTACACCGGCATACTGACAAGGTACATACGACAGCCCGAAGTCTTCAGTGTGCCCACCTTCTCCGAATGTGACACTCCGGAAGTTTTCTACGCCACCCTAGAGGTGTGCTACGGCGGCTGTAGGTTCTCCTCTACCTTTCAAAGGCGCTTCTTCCGTGTTGTCTGCTGTGTTTCCTACCCAAGACCTTGTTGCCAAAACCCCGTACGCATGATCTATTAGCTGACGAAAATCTTGTCTGTACAGCCTGGACCCTTGACGAAACATGGGAGCTTCACACGTCATATCTTACCTGTGCCAAGCTCTGGCTGATCGGTCATCACTTCGGCATCAACGCCATGAAAGACATCGCTGTCACCAAAGCTGCCTCGGTCACCAAGGGGCTCACCAAACACTTCATTCAGCTCTCAGAGGGCCAGGAGCGCGAGTGCGAGCGGGCTCACCTCGCTTCCTTGATCCGAGCTGTAAGTCACCCTTTGGAAGATCCTTCATCACATATCCGTCACCACTTGGATGATATCGCACCCAGTCGGAAAAACAAAAACACTAATGCTCTGTATTCAGGTGAAATTGGCCAACCGTCACGAGTGGCACGCCGCCCTGTGGAAGATGCTCTATGATGCCGGAGAGGCAGTCATACTCAAATTGCAACACCACACCCTGTTCCAGACGTACATCAGAACAGACGAGGGCCAGGACTATGCTCGCGCTATCGGAGTCTCAGATAAACCCAAGACTAAGGTCGACGCAGGCCGAGGAAGAGGAAATGGAGGCGTCACAAAGCGACCCGCGCGTAGTGGCCGCCGTGGGCGAAAGTCCTTTGGGCGTGGTCAGCGACCCCAGTGGCATTGATGGGCGCAGTGGACGAAATGACAGGGAATCGGTAAAGATGGGAAGAGTATCAGAGACTCCCTTTACCAAGAAAGCCGGAGTACTCTTACGTGTGTCATGGACGAGCCCACATATGTGAGGCCTTCGTCGTGGATAATGTGTATCTATGAGGTGGAGTTTGGCGTGACAGGCGTTTGCTACCACCGCAAAGAGGACGAGATACCTCGACATGCTACTTTTGCAAGTTCACGCAATGACAGTCATGGCGATACAGACTTAATATGATGTATTATTATGTGCCTACTTTTTTGTAGGATGTGCCCTTATAGGGTGACTTCTTCGATGTTAGGCTGGTCTCCTGTATCTAATTCTTTCCCCCTTAATTTCTTACTTACGTGCCTTCACTGCCTGTATTATAGGTGCATATAAAGACGCAAATAGTCATCTTCGTAGCATTTGGCGTACCGTGTCACAATAGGCGGAGGGGAGCACATATGACGGGAAAGAGGGAAGTACTCACGATAGGAGGGAGAGGAACACTTACAGCAGGGCATCTATAGCTCTGCATAGTTCTGCATCATTCTCGTTGACCCACATGTTGTTGTCTTACCCAAAGGTTGCCCGCGAGGTCGTAATCCAATCGCCCATATCTCCTGCGCCATAGCTTCTCTCAAATCATGAAATCAAAGATCCATCAGACTCCCAACTCCGCAGCAGCAAATCCCAACAGGCTCCTAATACTCACCCACGAACATCGAAACAACATCGAGGGAAGTCACCAACCGACATGTACCGTAGCCGCCAACCGTATTAGGTGGTATGATCTCTCACATTCTCCTTCACCAGATGAAGCGCGCGCCGCAATTGGGCATCGGCTCCTCTCTAATGTGATTGTACCGATAGTCCAAAACGTAATCAGGTTTTTCTTTCTTCCTCCTTTCTCTGGCGGCGGCCTTATCTCTGACGTCTTTGTCTCCGATCCGCTGGATCTTGACGCCCGTACGGCGGCCATTCTCGATTAGCTGCGCCATTCCCAGCTGCGATTTCCGGTTTGCTTTGTTTTGCAGCCTCAATTGCTCGGGCACATCGTCGTCGAAGACAGCCCTGGTAATGCACTGTATGCCCCACCTCTCAACCTCTCTTTTGCACAGCTCGACTGTGACGAGCAGGGCCTCCTTTGGCCCAAACGGATGCTGTGAGTCGTCTTGTTGCTCATGCTGCTGCTCCTCTTCCTGCTGCTGCTGACGGTTATGTTGCTCTGGAAAACAGCTAGGAGCATTGCTGTCAACGTCATCAACGGCGGCGGCGGCTCTTTGGGCCATGATGCTTTGAGTCAGCAGAGAGCCAGGCTTGCTCCCCCCAGAAGCACAAGAAGGAGGAGTGGCTTGTCTCGTGTCTACCGGCGCCTCCTCCTCCTTCTGGATAGCGCCCTCCATTTTGTGCCCTCTAGTGCCGATCGCATGAAGGAGTCGTTCTCTGACAGCTTCCTGCTTGCGATCTTTGGACTGGCTTGAAAGGACAGGTGCCATTTTTTGGTGCTGTCGTGGTGCCTGTGGAGGAGGCGCTTTCGAAGCCTGATCATTGTCTACCTCACTCTCCTCGTCCTCGTCTGAAAATACGGCGTCTTGATTGTCTTCAGCCATGACGACACGCCTTAGCTGCTCTTTTACGCCAACGAGCCCTCCATCTAGGCTCGCGGCTTTGGGTTGCTGTGGTCGGTCTGTTCTGGACTGGGTTGAAGGACAAGATACAACTTGCTGTCGTTGCTGCTGCTGTGCTGGTGGTTGCGGTCTTGGAGGTCCCTCGTCATTGTCGTAGTCTTCATAGTCCGATTGAACGGCGTTTTCGTTACCCTCGGCTATGATAGCCCGCCGCAGCCGTTCTTTGATATCGATATCATCATCATCTTCGTCCTGGTCCATGGCACTAGGTTGTCGTGGGTTGACGGTAATGGGTCGGCTCGGAGGACGAGAAAACGCATGCAGTTGTTGCGGTGATAGTGGCTTTGCGTGGTTGGCTTCGTTCTCGACACTTTTCCTGGCCATGGAAGCCTCGCGAGGGTTGCTGTGGTCGTCCGGTCCGATGATGAACGTGGACCTGCCTGGGACTGTCGTCTTAGCACCACCTCCAATCGAAGGGCGGTTGCTTGGGTTGAGAATCTGCATGCCCTCGACGTGGAGGTTGGCAATGGGAGTCGGTTCGTGGTGCAGCGTCTTTTGGTCTCCTTGGGCTGAAGCGTGCGAGTGGGACTGTTTTCCTTCTCCTGCCTTCTCTTCCCATCGCTTCTGATGGTGAGTGGTGTTTGTGTGAAGTCCACCCTTGCCTCGATCCTCTTTATGATGTGGATGTGGTGGCGGTAAGCCTTTGGCGAGTTTCTCGATGAATTTCTTGGGATGACGATAAGTTGTCTGCTGCGTATCACGTTTGGGGAGGTTCTCAAGGTATGTCTCTGTGCGATGCAGGGCTGGCCGCTGTGGGTGTGGTAGCGGTGGTGCGTGCCGTCGAGCAAGTTTTCCTTTCGAGGAGTATACCCGAGCCAGGATAGGCCTCTGGCCTGGCTGTCGATACTCGACAGGCTTATGTTGGTAACTTTGACGGGGGCCCATGTGATGAGCCGGCTTGTCTTCATCGTCAGAGAACATCTCGCTAAATACATCGACAAATTGGTCTTCATCCGGCGTCCGAGTCAAAACCCACTCTGGCTGATCAACTCCTTGTTTATCGTCACGATGGTGATGTGGATGTGGATGTTGTTGGCTTTCCATCCCATGCTTGTCCTGGTCTTCACGGTGGTAGTTGTGCAGTGCGTGATAATTATGGGCTTGGGTTGGATGACCGCGGGCATGCTTTGCTTGGGCATGGGTAGGATGATATAATCCATGCCCATCTCTGTGACCATCTCTATGCCCTCGGTGGTGGTGCAATGGGTGTTCGTGAGTGCGAGCCCTCCGTAATGGGTGAGGGCGCGTGGCCGCTCTCTTGTTTATGGGATTGTCACTCTTCACCTGCCGCAAGTGTGCTCCCTCGTCTTCAATAATCTTTTGAGTCATCAATGCAAGCTCTTTATATGATGGCCGACGAGTCCAAGCCTGCTCTCGCGAGTTCCATACGTAATGAGAGCCGAGCCAGTCCTTTTTCCGTCGGGCTTCGTTGATTTCGTCGATTCCCGCTTGGACTCTCCGCTCCAACTCGACCGTCTCGACGGCCATCAGATCCGGATCTATGCCTTTGGGGCGACAGCGCCTGATCGGCTCTATGATGATCTGCGGTCTCGAGGAGAGATCATGGAAGTTCCCCACGATGGTGTGGTAGCAGCCAGTACGTGATGCACGATCCATATTGAGATGACACCGGGTTAGGAATTCGAGGAGAGAATGCTCCTCAGATGGACACCGGAATAATAAGAGGAATAAGCATGTTCTATGCTGTCTATCTCGTCGCCCATGGTCTGCAACTGTTCAGGTTTTATTGCCTTCAGGAAGACCTTTCTCCTTTCTCCTCACTTCTCCGAAAGGTTGGAAGTGGCAAGACCAGAAGGAAAAGGAAGTAATTATTTATACTTCCAGTATCCTAAGCGACTCACGGAAGGTACCCATCGAAATAGTTTATTTGGTTATATGCTCTGAGATTGATGTGGTACAGTTTCCTCTGGCCCACCGTCACAATCCATTACCGCCATCGTCCATGCTCCTCTGCCAGATACGGGAGTAGGAGATATCTTGCAGAAAATGTTGGGCTGCGGTGGTCGTCTGTATAGACGCACCTTGTCGCGTCGTCAAATTCACAGTATCGAGTTCACATCCTTTTTTGTCCATATAACCTAAACGCAGTGGATATAGCTCAGATGGTGACGTTCTAAACAACGAGAGCAACCCGTCGAATACGTACAAGATATACAACCGGGCCTTCGGCCACTCAATGCGATGATCGAAGAAGACAAAGCAGACCAGATAGTCCAGGTTTCACTCCAGATGTTGGATGATATATAGGGAGGATACGATAAGGGGTTCTCGATGGAGGCGGCAGTACACGTGTCTATGTCCGTACTTACTACGAGTAGAGGGGTCTATATTCCATTGATGAGTCTGGTATTAAACAGGCATGGCATTTCGATAGAAAGGGGTAAGGCAATATTCAAGTGTGATGACTCCGCATAGGGACGTATTGCTTCACCTGCCAGAGCATATTGGGTGAACTGTTACATCAGCTACTCGTGTAAGATAGTACAATTTCATTGGCTATGGTAAGAAATTATTTAGATATTAATGTGGCCTGTCATGTCCATCTTTATGAGAGTAGTACTAATATATACACAATCCGATCCGCGCCGTAACGTGTAACGTTCGTTTTCCCAATGATACACAAAAGCAAACCCCAAGATGTTCAGCTCCTGTCGAGACGACTACAGCACAGCTGGGAATCTATGGATTGCCAATTTCGTTTTGTCGTGTTCCTGTCCAGACGATCGTCCAGGCTTGTAGCAAAAAGCTTGATTGAACCTTCGGACAGCAATAATCAAAGTTTAAACTTGACGATCCAGATAAGGTAGTATTAGTGACAGGTTCAGACGGGAGGCACATTACGGCATTTTGTCTGGCCAGGGATGCTTAGCAGCCAGCTAGACCCAGGCCTACCTCGACCGCCAGATGACATGTCGCGCCACTTCGGCGTATCAACATGCCATGCGGCGTGCAAGATGGCTGTGGCCGTCCACATCTGCCTGGATCGATCGAGTCCAGGGCCGTCGGGGTAACGGGTCACGGAACATTGCCAGTGAATGGGATGGGATCATGGACCATACATGATTGATACATACTTTTTTATTAGCGATGCGGAGCGGAACTCGTCCATTCCGGCTGCACGAATCGGACGACAGGCAGACAGGCCTGTCATGTAGAAAGGCTCACCTTGCCTCTGCAATACTTTTGATTGTCGCGGGCATTGCATCTGCGTCTATTCCGTCCGACCCGTCTGCATGGGCCACGACGACTTTGTGCGCGACAGTCGGGAGAAGGGCCCCGTTCAAGCCAGCTGCCGTTTGCAGCAACTAGAAGGTATGGAGGGACGGCGTGCAAGAAGCATGACGGTCCATATCACCAATGTGTTTAGCATGCCGGCACGAGGAAATGCTGTGTGCAGCGCGGCGACCAATTGGCAACGCAGAGGGAGGTGGCAGGAGTGACGGCATGCTGGCCAAAGCTTGGGGGGGTTAGCAATCCTGAAACCAACTCGAAACCGCACGTCGAGTTTTGCCAGTTCGTCATGAGGCGTTTTCCATTTTTGTTTCGCCGTTTCATGAACGCATGCTAGCTAGTCTCCATCCCAAGAACTTCAATGCAATGGCCGACAGCAGCCATGGCCATATGGTAGTTCGTGTGGCGGGCCGGCGGCCAGCGGCTGAAGCGGCCAGTGGGCAGGCAGGTGAGGCACAGGCAAGGCAGGTGAAAAACCCGCCTGTGCCGCGCAGTGGCCACTGTTCTTTTCTTGGAAGGTGTCATCTGATATCTGCATGAACATTCAGTGGCCTTGGTAAAACAACGCGCCTCCGCTCTCGAAGATCATTCCCCGCTGGTTTGAAGCTTGTAGCAATGCGCTTGTCATGCCCGGCACCGGCTGGCTGTGGTTGTGGTTGTGGTTGTGGTTGTGCCCGAAGCACTAGGCATTAGTGGATGCCGAGTGGGTGGATGGTGGTGGTGGTAGTGGGTGGTGGTGGGTGGTATTGACCCCTCTCGCTAAAGAATCGAAGCTGTTCAGGTCAACTGCTCCAAACAGACAGGAGGAGGTCTTGCGAGGTTTTGCGAGCTAGCTGGGCACGCACTCTATCCAGGGTCACAAACCGCTCTAGCTTCTCTGATGGACAGCCTCGAGACTCAAGAGAAGCCTGCCTGCCTGCCATGGGTGACATTTAATCGTGTCGGTGGGTGGTGCGTGCGATTGATTGTTAGAGCTGGCGGGCTGGGATGGGCCGATGCACGCCTCTTTCTACGGTTGCAAAAGTGCACCTCCGACTGGAGACGTTTAACTTCCGTGCTCCGAGCGTATCGAATCTACGGCATGATTTCTTAGCATAATCCCCCCTCCTCAAGGCCGGCAGAGATGTCTACTGTGCTTCCGCGCGACTGGGGTAATTCTCATTTCTGAGTTGCGGCCGAATCCCTCCATTTTTGTTAGCGCATAGCGAGCGCGCGTGAGAACTAGAGCGAGAGAGAAAGTAATACTGAGCTAGGTTGGAGCTCTGGCAGGCACGCTGGCTGGTCTGTATCTTACCACCGAATAGCGGTCCCGCGAATCATTGCACATATCATACGGATCTCCCCTCTCCGTCATTATTCAGGGTCCTCGAGAGAGATTGTACGGAGGAGGATCAACATCGGTTATGGAGCGGATGCTTCTGGTTTGAAGAGAATATCCACCGGCTCTGATTGGCTCTTGCCAGCCTTGCTTATCAAAAGGGGTAAAGCCAAGAAAAGGGTCCTCGCCTCGGTGACTTGTGTAGTAGTAGGAGATCTGCCGGAACCTCTCAGCTTCTGCAGTAGCTCATCAGCTGATGCAAATGCTGAGAGAGGCTCAATGCGTCTATTTCTACCACCTCATATGTGCTGTAGGCGGTGTTGACAACATGCACAGGCTCCGGCTATGTGCGTGTCACAGAATGTGTTTCTCATCTTAGCACATGAGATATAAAAAAAAAAAAATAAGAGCCTTGGTCTTGGGCGGTAGGCTAGAGCTGGTCCACCCTGAGTAAGGGCAGACGCTATGGTCTCTTACAGATACAGGGGCATGATCACTATAAAGGAACTATAAGTATTGCTTGCATAGCCTAGTGCCAAAATAGTAATTCTTACGACTGAATCAGAATGGTGCAGCACAGCGATCTGGCACCGCAATCCAGACCATGCCATTTCATACCAGAGATTCATCCACCACCTAACACGCCACATTATAATTGAGAGTAGCGAGCAACGAGCAGAACGTATGTAACATCATCGTGGTATTTGGAAGCGGGCTCCATCACACCGCCATCTCCTCTTCCAGTCTGCTGAGCCGTGATTGGTCATTCACAGCAAATGCCGGCCCCTTGCTCTCCTGGTTGCGCCCGGCGGCTATTTCCTGATTCGTTGCGCACAACAGATATAGATATGGATATGATACAATACCCCATGTTTTCTTCAGAGGGTTAAACATGTTGCGCGAATCACCGAGCTGAGCTCTCATCCGTACATCACAGTAGCCTTGAATAGTCCTGGAATTAGTTTCTATAAGTATTGCATCCACATAGACTAGTGGGGTCTCTTTGATTTCGCAATCTACCCCGTGCATCTTGGAGACATGATCGACATACTGCATTATCCAATTTTTTTCCCCCAGCAGCTCCTTGGAGTCCTTGGTTTGCCTACCCAAGACATTTGGGGGCTGGATATATATGCCCAGAGACGCCAGAGGAGGTCAGTCAGTGGCAGGGCTCGGAGACAAGCCTCTCAGCCTCTCGGAGCATTTTAGTGGGATCGGATTGAAACTGATGTGACCCATCAAAGAACGTAGAGCAATCCGAGCGTCTCTTGGTGATTACAATAGTGAGCGACGTGACATGACATCGGGGGAGGTTTCCTTCTAGCTTCTATTTTGGAAATGAAGACGACGAGGCCGACTGCAAAGACCCGGATCGCAAGACGCGCGACACGATTTCGGCTGGTAGTGCTGCATTCGAACAGTGATACGGTGCGCACTTAGAATCGAACAAGCCAAGCACTACTAATGTGGCCTTGCTAGTACAGCCAGCACGGCAGAGATATCCCCGTTCCCCTGCATATGATCAGACCGCATCACGGTCGGCCAAGGCGGCTTCTGCAGGTACGCTTCAAGGGCTTAGATGCGAGATGCGGGGGATGCATGCACTGTATTGCAGGTAGGCAAGCAGGTAAGTGGTGTACGCAGTCAGCGGTAACTCATCTGATACGGGTAACGTTACCTGGACTGCCAGAAGATGAAGCAATTTCGCACTTGCGACCGCGGGTTGAGATCAGTCAGTCTTTTGCAGAGTAAAGGAGGTAGGGAGGACGGTCACATCATAAAATACCTGCACCCTGTCTGTCTCCCCCCTTCCCTCCCCCTTCAGTTGCGCACTGGAAATTCAAATGCCCATATCAATTTGAGCCGTCAAAAATAGCTGCCTGCAGGCACAGGGTGACCCATGTCTGTTTTTGTGGTCAAGTTCTCCGCCTCAAATCAATGGCTACATGCACAGAAATAGTACATACCTATGTACCGCTCGCTCTTACCTGTAATTACTCACGCTGCACCGCGCCTCTAGTCGACAAGAGTGCGGGAGGCCATCTGCACTCTGGACAAAGGAAGTTAATCAAACCTCGGAGTCGAGCACAAGCTATCCAGGCGCCGGCGACCGTCCGAGTGTATTGAGACGTACATTACTTGCTTGGGGATGGCCATGACTGCTTGAACATAGAAGTATCTCCCATCGTCATCATCCAGTCTCAATTCTCAGCTCTCCGTCCTGTTCATCCCGACGATTATGCTATCCACTCTCCCATGAGCGCTTATGTTTGAGCAACGCATTGATTAACCTTTGGACGATTGTTGATAGATATGCACAGATGAACGCGTGTTTACATACCTGGGTACGTAGTCTTGTCTGCTTGTTATACTCTGTAAGTCCGGCAACAATAACGATGTATTCGAGGTATCGTATCCTACCTAGATGTTGGGCTATCCTCAAGTTGCTTCGTCCATGTCGGGTATATGTGGCGCGCCCTAGACCTGGGTGCTAACCTTACATAAATAAGGCTTTCACTTCTTTAGGAACATTGGAAGTCCGTGTGCTTCTGTTTGACAAAAGTTTCTTCGGTGCTGGATCTAGATTAAGGATATGCCAACCGGCGCATTGGTATAAGGCTCCAAACCCAACCGACTTCCTACCTGTCATTGTCGCTGCCACTGCCACTGCCACTGAATGCAGCACACATGTCATATGCGCAGGCGCCTGAAGTATATTTTGACACCTACTGACATGGACACGTATGACCAGGTGCTGTACGATATATCCGACTCCTTCTGTACCTACTTGCATACCTACTGATTGTACCATACTTACTGTACCGTACCTGGTCGGTGCGTTTCGCGGACTGGATTTGATGGGTTCACGATGGAGACTATCGTAACTGATCACGCAAAGAGCTAGCCATATCTGTCGAGCCAATCGAACCCGGTGCTGAAAGCAATCTGCTTTAGTGGCGCCGACTGTGTAGATGCGCTGCAGCTAACCTCTTGCAATTATTCTAGCCATGGGGTCGGTCAATTTACAACTGCTATTGCAGAATGGAATGATGTTGGCGGCTTTGATAACTGTTGAAGCAGACCCTTTTTTGAAAAGCAACATTGCTCGCTCTGTTCCTTCTCTTCGTCTCATGATTTCTTCCTGGCTTTGTGAGTTGTAAGAAAGCCACTGTTCTATGTATCTAGGGATTGTGTTTTTAACCGCCTCAGCGTCTCGGTGTCTACCTAACCTCTGCTTGCTGCGTTTATACTGAAGCTGGACAAGCCGAACAGGGCTCAGGGCTCAGGTGCAGCTGGAATAAGCCGCTGAGTGGCACTCGACTCACTTTCCTTCATTAACCAATACGTTACATTATACGTTCATTATTTGTTTCCAATCGGCTTCACTCTTTATTACCGATCATTCGCTTACCGGCCGGCGGAGTACTCCAGACCTGGGTGAACTTTCGACGTCGAACTGCAGAGACTCAGGTTTAAAATACATGCGACGTTGAGCAGGGCCACCCACCTTTGGACAGGGCCGTTGGACGTCTCAAAACCCCTTGCAAGCCGCGAGCTCTGACCCTCAAACATTCCGCATCATTAATTGGCTGTCGGAGGGTTAAGTCCCCTTGGGGAGAAAGAGAGACACAGGGAGATACAGAGAGACGGAGACAGAGAGAGACAGAGAGAGAGAGAGAGAGAGCTCGCTGCATTGCATTGTGGACCATGTCGCAGCATGCGCTCCATGGTAGCGATGGCCCATCGCCCTCTCAACTTCGCCGTTACTCGACTTACTTCCCTGACCACGACACCCGTCGCTACTCGACTTACTTTCCCGACCAGGACAGCCCAACCATTGGTAGAGTTCAGCAGGTCAACCTCGTGCTTCCCGACCCTCTTGCTCTAGACCTTGACAGCCATTTGCCGTTAGTATCGCCGCTGGGCACAAAGTAAGCACATCCATCCATCCATCACATTCTTCAACCATACCATACCAGACCAGACAGACCCTCCTAACCTACCTCTCTCTACCTACACTCTACACTCTACACTCTACACTCCTACACCCTGTTCTGCTCCTTGTTCCTGGCCTGGGTTGCGTGCGACCCGCATAACCGTTTCTTCTTCGGCCTGTCTTTTTTTACTCCTGCTTTCCTTCCATTCCCACTCCTGTCTGCCTTTTACCCTTCATCCTTATTAGCGACAGTCGATTCGTTTTTTTATTCGTTTGGAGGGCTCGAGTTCTACAGCGTCCCCAAGCAGGCTTTTGCTACTTGGACTTTCGGGCGCTGCTGCACACTTGCAACCAAACCAAAGCACTTGTGCAACCCACCCAGCCCAACCTAACAATCTTCCGGCCCAGTCAGTGGGAAGAAGCAATACCAGTGCATTCTCGAGATCACCGCTGACACTCGAATTCCCCGCCTTCCACCAGGTCGCTACGAAGAGCCGCACCTAGTCCTCTGAATACAAACTTCGCCATTTCTCCCCCACCTAGCGCCAGCCCCAATCGATCAGCATTCTCACCACTCGTCCATGGTTCGTTTCCGCAATCTCCAGGAACGCAGGACGTGAGAGGGCCAGCCCAGCAACCCGCCTTTGCCCGTGCAGGGCATCTCAACCTTAAGCGGTCTCGCACCTTCGAGAATACTTTCTCACACGACCAACTCTCGCCTCCAGCGACTCCAGTCACCGCCATTCCAGGGTTCGTACATGTTCACTTCACCATGAGCCCCGAAGAATTGGGTTGAGCCGAACCATACACTATCACTAGGTACGCCACACTAGTAGGCACGGATAGTCTAACATAGGGCAACATCTACAGATCAATTCACGCCCCGTTCCTCCCGAATGACACCAGTAGCTTCTCCCATCCAATTGTAACCGCGACGCCCTCCCTTGGCCATCCCGCCCATTCGTTGCCTACCATGGCGGGTGGCTCAAGTTCCGCTAGGGTCGAAAACCTCCAGGGAGCGCCGCGGACGGCCTCTATGGACTCATCAGCGTCGACCATATCCTCCAAGAACTCGGCTGATGCCGTCCCAGGGCCGGCCGAGGTTGCCAATCTGATCAAAACCGCCGGCAGCCCCGAAAATCTGATTCAGTACCTGCTCAAGGAGAAGCAATCCCAGTCGCAGCAGAATGCCCAACTATGGCGGCTAGTGGACAAGCAAAGAGCCATGATTTTGGGGTTGAACAAGGACCTCGAGCGGGCCCTAAAGGACAAGGAAAAATACCGAAAGAAAATGAAGGAGGTGATGGCCGCCTCTAGCGCCACATACGAGGCTTCATCGTCGAAGGCGCCCGTTATCCCTCGCCTGGACGTCAATGCGCCTGTACCGGAAAGTGCTGAAGCGCCAGCTTCGCCTTCTAACCTAGACTCGGACAGCGTAAAACACTCTCCGATCGACATGGCAATGGCGCCGTACCCAATCACACCACCTGCCGACCAGATGTCTAACGGGCCTACATCAGCAGTTGGCGAGCTTCTTAACCCGTTACATGCGATGCCCAAAGCCTCGGAACATGCTCTTGGCCACTTTGATCACGAAGAGGAGGAGCGTGAGGCAGACGCAGCAATGAAGGCCGTCGAGGAAAGCCAAGATATCCCTTTGAGTGTGGGCTTGCCCCCTGCGCGAAGCCCACCGAGCGAGCCGCCGAGTATGCCACCGCCTGCTCCGCCCATTAAGGCTTCTAAGGTTGCGGGAAGCCCCCTTCTCGAGCATTTCCCGCCGCCCTCGGCCCCGCCACCACGCAAGCCTCCGCCTGCTCCTCTACAGCTGAGGAACGAGAATAAGATGCCAATCTCAATCTCGCCGGAGGGAGAGAATGAGACAGACTCGGACTTTGACTCGTTATTAGAGGTAGACGAGTTGCCTATACCGGAGAAGCGTGGACGAAGGCGCACGAGGGAAGAAGACGACAGGGTAAGGGAACTCTTGGCGTTGCAAGAGGCAGAGAGGCGTAGCTTGTCGAAAAAGAGCAAGAAAGGAAGCCAAAAGGGAACTCCAAAGGAGGCCGAATTCGAACCGCCCGTAAATTCCACTGCGGAACTTGCCCCTCCTAGTTATGCACCTGCTTCCCTCGCCGGCGTGCTCAATGGGGAGGGTCAGAAAAACTATCTCACGGCCCCTCTGTTGAGTCCTGGACTCCCCTCCAGCCCTCGGCCAATCGATAATGTCCAGTCGCCACCTTTGTCACCCAGACCAAATGGAACGACGACGGGGGCCCTTTCGCCGCGCGCCCCCCGGCAACCGATCCCCCTTCCACCTAATACGTCTGGATCGAACCTTTCCATCTCCCCCGGATCTGTGCCTGCACCGTTGAGTATTTCAAAGCTGAGAATCGAACCAATTCCGTCTAGCCCCCCGGTAGCTTTAGATAGCCCCACGGAGCGGACCAAGATCTACAAGGGATTCGTCACTGAGGAGTATCCGGATCTTCTCTTACCCCCGAATGCTCTTCCTTCCATCACAGTGAAGGTTGCCTCGTCCCGCATGAAGCCATCAAGAGCCAGTCTAATTTCACTCACTCAGCTAGAGGAAGACCCGGTTTTTACCTTGGCCGTATACTTGCGGTCAGAAGGAGGTGAGCTGTGGCGTGTCGAGAAGGACATAGCGTCGCTCAGCAAGCTTGATCAGCGCCTGAAAACTTGTCAGGCCTTCATTGGGAAGACCCCAGATCGGTCTTTATTCACAGGCCACGCCCCCGCAAAACTGGATGCTCGGCGCATTGCCTTGAACCAGTATCTCGAGGAGGCATTAAATACACCACTAGACACGCCAACTGCTATTGAACTCTGCAAATATCTATCCACTAACACGTTACCTCCGAACTCCGATGATACCGGTTCAGTAGCCGAGAACAAGGTCGACACAAGCTCTCAGAAGACGGGCGCAGGCGGACGGCCCTTCAAGACCGGCTATCTTACCAAGAGGGGCAAGAACTTTGGCGGCTGGAAGGCCCGATTCTTCGTACTCGATGGGCCTCTTCTGAAATACTACGAGACTCCCGGCGGCGCACATTTGGGTACCATCAAACTTCAGAACGCACAGATAGGAAAACAACAGTCGCAACAAACTCAGGATGGATCGCCTGCGCGGGGTCCCAACAACGAGGAGCTCGATAACCAGTATCGACATGCTTTCCTAGTGCTAGAACCGAAGAAGAAGGACTCCACCAGCCACGTCAAACATGTGCTTTGCGCCGAGAGCGATAGCGAGCGTGATCAGTGGGTGGACACGTTGCTTCGCTGGATTGACTACCGGGATCCCGAGGCGGAAGCTAAGAAAGAGGCCAGCAGCGCAGATAGGCGCGGAAGTGCCTCCAACGGCAAGAAGAAGAGCAGCACTGCGAAGCCCCAGGCTGTGCGCACTTCCAGCCAAGATAACCTAATCGGAATCAGCTATGAAGGCACGAAGCACGTCGATGTTCCTGATAGCGCAGGTTCCCGACGGAAGACCAGTGCTACACCTGATCCCCAGGACCGGACGGGGCCCCAGGCAAGGCAGATGCCGGGACCGCGAGAGATGCCGTCGAAGGCATCGCTTGCCGCACCTGGGCCAACCCTGGAAGAAAAGAAGCAGAGGAAGCGTAGTTTCTTTGGCTTTGGCCCCAAGCAACGGACATCGACTGATGACCAAGAGTCGCTTTTTGGCTCCAGCGTTGGATCCTCCGTCCAAGGCGGTGCTTTAGCAGGACAGCATCAGGTCTTTGGGTCGTCACTTGGTGACGCCGTAAGGTTTAGCGGCCCAGTTGACGTCAATGTCCCCCTGCCTTCGGTTGTTTACCGATGTATTCAATATCTTGACGCCAAGAACGCCATATTGGAAGAGGGCATTTTCCGTCTTAGTGGGTCGAACGTGGTTATCAAGGGGCTTCGTGAGCGTTTCAATGTCGAGGGTGATGTCAATCTCCTGACTGACGAAACATACTACGACATCCACGCAGTAGCCTCTTTGCTGAAGCTGTACCTGCGCGAACTCCCTACTACGATTCTGACAAGAGATCTGCATCTACAGTTCTTGTCTATCACGGAGATGTCCAGTCACCCGGAAAAAATCGCGGCGCTGGCGGAATTAGTACAGCTGCTTCCGCAAGCTAATGGCACCTTGCTGCGATATCTGATCGCTTTCCTCATCAAGATCATCAACAATGCGGATGTCAATAAAATGACAGTCCGGAATGTTGGAATTGTATTCTCCCCGACACTCAACATACCTGCGCCAGTCTTTGCTCTACTTCTGCAGAATTACGAAGGCATCTTTGGCATGGATCCCGAGGAGTACGAACTCCCGTCCCCTGCCTCGGACTCAGACTCGCGTTCAATTGACCCCCAACCCCGGCGGCCATCTACGGGTACAGGTGGGGCGGCAGCATCTCCTCACAGGCGCATAGGAGATATGCAGCAGCAACAACAACAGCAGCAGCAGCGCTCAACACCAACTCCACCCCCAGGACGTCCGAATCAGCCACCGCGTCCGAACATGTATGACCCGCAATATCTGGCACAGGCAACTGGTGCTCACCTCTACAACACCAGCAGCCGCCCAGCCTACGAAGGCAACGGCTATGGACTGCCAGTGACGTATGAACCTGCCTCTATAGGCAAACAAGCACCGGCATACGATAGACCGCTCTACCCAGCGCCATACGAGCAGTCTTCAAGTGGTAGCGGTTACGAACAGAGTTTTGCTGCCAAATCAAAGCGAAGGGAAAGCTCTCTGATGATGAACAACATGCTCAATCATCAGGGTTCCAAAAGTCGTTTGCGTGACGAGACTCGGATGTGAGCGCTTACAGGTCGTGTGATGGGCACGCGTTCTTGGGACTATTTTTCTTACTATATATCGTTGGCAAAATCTGGCCCGATGAGATTAACACCATTTCCGGCGGAGATATCCCATATTGCTTTGTTTTATTTCTTTCTTTTTTCTTCTTTCCTCCATACCCGCATCCGAAGACCATTTTTCGACTAGCATTATTGGGATTTCCTTGACTTAAAAATGGTCAAGTAAACTGCCCTTACTCGAGATTTTCGGGTCATAGGGGGGCTGTTCTTTTACCGTTTAATACGAGAAAGCGCGGGCCTGGCTAGACGAACACCAAATCGCACGGTAGAGCACCACGTTTGAAGTTGATGCAGGCAATGGCGCGCAAGTTTTTTAGTTTTTTTTTCCTATCTGGCGAGCAGTGACTCCTCAGCACCAGGTGTACACTAAGTTGAGCGAAAGTCAGATTTGGGCGTTTGGCGTCACCTTTTACGACGGGCTTGGGATTTGAGCTTATTATGCGACATGTTGCACAGCGCCTGGCGACAAAACTGCGAAGGAAATAAACTACGATTCACGTTCAACGGCGTTCGGTTCGCGACCCAATGCGTCGAGGAAAAATGAGTCTAGCATGTACATAGCCTGAACCCGAATGCGGGCTCGCGGTATTTGAGCCCGAGCCTAATAATGGGGGTTGTCTGAATATGAAAAGAGCATCATGAACTTCTACACATGTCTATCTGTGACACGGTTCACCTTTGACACCGACCTGATGGTGATATTGTGTGTGATGCAACAAGAAGCTGTCGTGTAGTAGTCGACGTAAACCACCGACTTGTGAGCTGATGTGGCGTAGTTTGGATTCTCACCTGGTAGAAAGGGCTACGGCCGTTTGATCAAGGCAGTGAATTACAAATAGCAAGTGGGTTAGTAACAATATTCGCTTGCGAATAGGGGCTGTCCGGCCGTAACGTAACGCAACGAACGTATCGTATCACATATCACAGTAAGGTAAGGGTACCTACCTACCTACCGTATTTTGTCCGGCGGCGGCGGCGGCGGCGGCGGCACCAGCAGCAGCAGCGGTCGGCGGCTTAACGGATGCGCTTAGCTACTCCACCAGCCAGCAACTTTCTAGAAATCGGGGAAAAAAGACAAACCGCCGCCTCACAACCTACACGAGCCGTGAAGCGAGGTTTCGGACTTAATCGGTGAGCAATTGGCTTCCCTGGTAACAAAAGGTTGTTTACAGCTAACAGTCGTGTGTCTTGCGGGACTTCGGTAGTGCCTTTCTAGCTTGCTGTTCGCGTAAGAATGCCATGACCCGTACCGGTAGGTGTACAAATATATAGACCGGCCACACATCGACACCATGCTATGATAGATCATATTTTTTCCGGATCAAGCAAGCCAACAGCTTGTTACCTACGTCATATAAAGTAGTCATCCTCAACACAGATCCAGAATCATGATACACAGCAACCGAACCTCGCTCGTCGGCCCACTGAACGGCCTCCCGACATGGCCGCTCTTGTCGTCAAGTCAACAATTGCTAGGCGGCGCCTTGCTGTGCGGCTGCTGCTGTGCCTTGCTACGACCCTGGCTGAGGGTGCTATTCGGGCAGGTCAAGGGACTGCTAACCACTGCTGCTGGTGGCTACAGCGGTGATGCCAGTCGTCTCAACAGCATCATCCCCTCCCCGCGGACCTCGGCAGCTCTGCGAAGCATGACGCAGGCGGAGCGCGATGCCCTCCCATACCCGCCCGACGGTGCCCTGCCCGGCGCCCGTGACGTCCCGACGCCCTATGGCTCCGTCCGCGTCTACGAGTGGGGGCCCGAGGACGGCGAGCGCGTGCTCCTCATCGCGGGCATCAGTACGCCTACGGTCTCCCTGGGAGACTTGGCGTGGGAGATGAGTGAGCGTGGGTATCGCGTCATGCTCTTTGGTGGGTTCTTTTTCTTCTTGTTCTTACATCTTGTCCTCCACTCGATCCTTCTCACCGCTTGTTGTGTCTCGGTGCCATCTTCCGCGGACAACACAGCACTGGAAATGGAGAATGGTAGTGAGGGACCCTGTTCGCTGACCATGGAGAAATGAGGGAGAGCAGACTACTTCGGCCGAGGGTACTCTGACGCGCCGGCGGACGTCGAGTACGGCGCCCGGCTGTACGTGACGCAGATCCTGCTCGTGCTCGCATCCTCGCGGCTGGGCGGCTGGGAGCGCTTCCACCTGGTCGGCTACTCGCTGGGCGGGTGCTTGGCCGTCGCCTTTGCCCGCCACTTCCCGCACCTCGTTGACTCGCTCACGCTCATCGCGGGCGCGGGCCTGATCCGTCCTCGCCATGTCGACTGGAAGGGCTGGTTGCTCTACCAGTCCGGGCTGCTGCCCGAGGCCTTGGTCAAGTGGATCGTGTAAGTCTTGACTACTTACCATCCCTCTTACTCTACCTCTCTCTACCTCACACACACACTTCCACGTCTGCGTAGTATGTATATTCAAATCTACATACGGATATGAAAAACCTTTGTCTTGTATTTGGAACTGAAACTCGCCCACAGACGCCGCAGGATCCGCCCCAGCACCACGCCGTCCAGCACCGACGTCATGGCCGCCGAGAGCAGGCCAAGGCCATCGCATCAGAATCAGAACCAGAGTCAGAATCAGGACCAGCAGCACACCGGCGCCGACGCCGACGGCGGCCGGGGGTTCGACAGCGCGCCCATCTCGCGGTGGCGGCCGGGGACGAGCGTGGCGGACGTGGTGGCGCACCAGATCGACACGCACGCGGGTTTCGTCCACGCCTTCGCGAGCACGATGCGGCACGCGCCCATTTACGCGCCGCAGGGGGACTGGGTCGTGCTGCGGGCGCTGCTCTCCCGGGCACGAAGGAGGAACGGGCGACGACAGACTATGATGACGACGACGACAACAACTATGCTCATGACGGAACCAAGCCAGGAGGCGGCAAAATATGAGACAAATGGCGGAGATACTAGTAGTCCACAGCAGGGAAAAGGAGAGGAAGAAGTGGGGCTGGCAAAGGGGAAGGTACTACTTGTACTGGGCTCGGAAGATCCGGTCATTGTGCCCGCGGAGACCATCGAAGATGCGGAGGCCGTGCTGGGGCGGGAAGGGGTCGAGTATGCCGTACTGGCTGCTGGGCACGAGCTACCTATCACCCAGAGCGGCGAGGTGGCCGATGTGATGCAGGCATTCTTCCGGCCATAGGCAGGGACGGCTTTGCTATAGATGCAAGTTGGCCACCACTTTGTGTGATGGAATTCCGATCAAGAACACGATGTCATTGAATTATGGACAATAAACATAGAGGGTGGGCGTTCCCCGTTCCCTGTTCACCCTAGATAGATATACATTAGAGAGTTTAGAAATCTTTCCCTCAATTTCTTTGTAACCTTAATCCAGCGTCACTCTCTGATTTAATCTTATATGACTGTCGGCATATAGAACATGCAACGTCCACGATGGGTCTTGTACTTGTCCTGGCAATGGAAAAGGGGGGGGGGGGCGTCATACAGACAGGCCGCAAGAAATTAGGTAGAAGCAATTTGGCATGGCTCACGACTGGCAGCTTCGACCTGGAGGAATGCTGGAAAGACATTGCATCACCGTCCTTACCATTGGGTGAATATTGGACTCGGTGCACCTCGTGACTGATGTTTGCTATGTGTATCGTCGGAAGGTTGACATTGACTGTGGCTATTGGTCGGAGAGTGAAGAAGAAAAATGAATTTGTCGCCAGCACAGTCAAGACCCCGTTGTCGTTTTTGGTTACTGGATTCACATCAGGGTCGCTCAAATTGCAGACGGTTCCTTAGCGAGAATTAGACAGATGGAGAGGCCGTGAGTTTCCCGAGCATATGCGCGGTCGATCGCAATGGGAGTATCAGGACACGTCACGTCAGAGATCTGCAGTATTGCAGGCTCGCAGCCCACGAAAGCTCGCAAGCAGATGGCAACGACCATATTGTATGTTCAACATGATTTCGGGTATTGCGCTTCTCCAACTCGCATCGCCTTCCGAGTTCCCGCACCCCGCGCCTCCCGCATAAGTTGACGATTCTCCATAGCTCATGAGATGGATGGTTTTACAGTAGTGATAGTATGCGGGGACTCGGGGCTCTGAGGATGCCGGGTGGTGCATCGTGATGAAACAGGGTTTGGATCTCTATACTCCAAGCTCCGTGCCCCCCCAACGAGAACGAACATGTTTGGACCTTGGGCACGAGCAATATAGAACATAATCGTATGTAGTGGTAGCACTCGTCCAAGACTTGGTTGGGACTGGACTGCTTCCCCGGATTTTGAGTCTGCGAAGTTGCAAGCACCCACAGACCTAGAGCGAACCCAATGCGGGCAAGCCCGATATGCAGGCGAAGGTTCCCTGCCACATACGACTACTTGGTACATAGCTAAAACATAGCTGCAAAGACAACGAGCCTGTGGGAAATCAGACCGGATTCCGCCTTCCCCATCCTGTCCATCTTTCCCCAGCTTCTGTTCCCCGGCATCGCACTGCCTTGTCTTGGTATTTGCTGCACAACTTAGTAGTAGTCTGGGGTAGTGGCCAACGTTGGCGCGCGCGAGAGGGCGTACCCGACATAGCACGCGGCAAGTTGTTCCGGAGGCTGCACACCAAAAGGGAGACGAAAGAAGAGGAAGAGAGATGCAGTACGGTAGTTGAAGGTGTCCGCCCCTACCAAGGTCTAGTGGTACGCATGTACGTACAATAGTAGTATACGGTTTTGGCCAACCAATAGTGGTTGGTCATGGGCGAGGTGGGCTAGCCGCGAAGCCATGGTTCATGATGGTTGCTTTGCATGCCCTTGGCGTCCAGAAAATAGTGGTAGAACTTAAATAGAGTTGGCAATAGTGGTGGTGGTAGTGGTAGACTGTGGTGTTGAGGGCAGCCAGCGAGTAGTAACCTCCAACCTAGTGGCATTTGGAGTCCAGCCTAATGTCACCTTCCCCTTTTCTTAAACGTACTGTAAATCTTTTTGGGTTTGTGTGTGTGTGTGTGTGTGAGAGAGAGAGAGAGTACGTGTGTGTGTGGAGGAGAAAGGCCAAGATCCGGGGTAAGTACATATGTATTTTGCTAATGTTAGTTGCCTAAAGGTTAGGTAATGTTAAGGGGGGCGCGAGAGTGTTTGAGTGTTTGCGTGTTTGCGTGTTTGTGTGTGTGTGTGTGTGTGTGTGTGCTGCACAAATGTCTTTACTTACGAGTCCAACCACATTCTAGTGGTAGGTAGGTACGTACGTAGTCGTACATGTCCAGTAGGTTAGAGCCCTGCAGCCCACGCAGCCCACGCAGCCCATGCAGCAGACACGCAGCCCACGCATGACGGAGCTGGAAGTCTAGAAGGCCCCAAGGCGAGAGTAGGAAAGGGCAGAAGAAGAGAGTGATCAGCAACGGTTCTCGCTGATCGCGAGCGTGGCTTCAGGAGACGGCGAATGGGAGCGAGGGGCGTAGTGGGAATTTGATGAATGTACAACGAAGTGGACGGCTGATCACCATTTGGCAGCAACTTTAGATAGATAGGTACAGTAACCAGTAACCTACTGTAGGTTAGGCAGGTTGGAAAGGGGAATGCCGATAAGATGGCAATTCCCATGCAATTGATCAGTAAGTATTTGCTTGATTGATTTCCAAGACTGATATGATCTTTCCTGATGGCTGATTATCCAGATGTAGCGGTACTGGAGGTACTGGATACTGGGTATGTAGTCGTGTGTACTGTCTTGCTAGTCTATCTATCTCCCCGCATTCGACTAGTGGGCAAAGTGAGATTGCGACTCCGAGCGAGATCAATTGGGCAGATGGACGTAGGGGTACTTTGGCTACCTAGGCTATTTACTGGGGGTGTGACGTCGATGAGAGCCCACAGAGCCCAGAAATGCCCAGAAATGCCCAGCGAGTCAGGGACACTCTCTACGCTCTGGACACCGGTCGCTAACCTAGCACCTACCCTACCTACCTAGCCTAGCCAGGGAGGACGACACCACTGTCAGCAACTGCTAACGATCTCAGTACATGTACCGCTACATGCATATTGCTTAGCCTACACCCGACCCACTAAACAGGTCCCCTGCTGGCTGGCTGGCTGCTGCATCGGCCATGATGGGCGCCTCTGGTCCCTGATTGGTTTTGGGGAACGAAACGAGTGGAGACGGCAGCAGCAACCCCCCCAGATGCCTCTCTCCATCAGGAATGAGCCCAGCATCAGCCCATTGACGTGATTCACTGTAGCAGATTGGCCTACAGACCGGCCCTTCTGAACAGCAATCGAACGGCAGTGGGATGGATCAAGATATGCACATTTCGAAAAAGGGGAGTCTTGGAAGGAATAAATATCAATTGCACGCGACTCACTCGACTCGCTCGACTCAAATCGAATTGGATCTTCGTCTTCTTCTTTCATCATCAACCCTCCTCCCCCCTTCATTCTGACATACTTGGCCACCTCCATCTTAGCGTGTCCAGCAGCCCAGTAGCCCAATTCGTCCGCCCTCGATCACGCGGCGAGTAGCGGTACTCTCTGTTTACCCCGCCTCCCCCAGTGCACCCCTTCTTTTCTCTTGACCAACTCAAACCCGCGATAGACACACTCCCTACTCGCTACTTCCTACTGGCTGGAGGCACCTTCTTCAGTCTTGGTGGCATACAGCCACGAGCGACGAGCTACAGAACTCGATCGGTTTTTTTTTTTTTTTGTTCGGCGAAGACGAGGCGTATTTGGCTCCCAGAAATCGTCCGACCTCTGCGTCTCCGGCAGTCCTGCTTGGCTTGATTGATCTAAGGGGGGGTTCGAATGTTTGAATGTGTTGAGGGCGTTGTCTTACCTGACTTGCATTCTCCCCAGTACCAGTACGGGCACCAGTAGTAGTGGCAGTGTACCTCTCCATACTACTACCACTACTAACAAAATAGCCTCTCTCTCTCTCTCTCTCTCTCGGAGTCTCTGCCACTCCCACTCCCACAAAGCGACTACATACATAGGCGGGGGGTCTCTTTGATTCGACCAGGTCCCTTTGATCGACTTTGTACCGGCTACTTTCACCCTGGTTTCTGTCCACGGCGCCCACTACGTCCAATGCACCTCTTAGTCAGGAGCTCGGACTCTCTGTTTCTCTCGACATAATCCTCTGGAATACATATCAACTTAAGGGATTCCCATCCTCTTCTACACTTTCTCCCCCATACCATCCATACCTCCTACTATTACTACTACTACTACTACAACTACAACTACAACTCATCCGACTCTCTTCCATCTCTTGCGGAACCACCATCATCACCGCCAACCCTTGTTACAACTTCGCAAACCCATCACCCACACATTTCCTCCATTGCGATTGCCATCTTGCCGCCATGTCCAACGACAGAGATAGCAGCCCTCCTCATGAGGCTGTCCGCAACCGTCGACCCTCCGTCACCTCGACAGCCTTTTCCAACCTATTCCAGCGCAGTGGTTCTATTTCGCAAGCACCCAACGGCAACGGTGGTGCTGCCCCCATTGCTATTGGCAGAGATCAGAACCGCCGTCTGTCGGTTACCACGATCGGCCTCTCAGGCACCGGCCCTGCCCCGGCTACTACGCCCTTCGCAACCCTGCGCCGGGGCAGCATCTCCACCAACGGCTCAGACTCGATTGACGAGAACGCCGTCGAGGATGAGGAGATGTCTCGCACCGCTCCCACCACTCCCTTCACTCGTCGTATGAGTTTCGGGGCACAAGCAATGCGTTCGATGCGTACGCCCGGTGGCACAAGCCCCGGCTCTAATGGTAGGCCCGACCTAGCGAGAAGTTCTTCTGGTGGCAATGCTCGTCCGTCTCTGTCTACTTCGGCTCCCATGTCGGCCGGCCGAAGAGGCAGTTCACAGGCAAGCTTTGTTCTACATACAAGAACCCCTTCTGACATGCTTTCTGCTACTCGTCCAGACCAAGGTTACAACTGGTCCGAGCAGCTTAGATCCCGCGCTGAAAGCAGCATATCGGGCGCACGCCCGTCCTTTGCCTCCACCGGCAATGGTTCCCCGCCTCGGGGAACAAACACCTTTCATGACCGAGCCAAGTCCATCTCCGACATGCCGGTCCCGCCCCAGCAAGCAGCCGCTGTGAAGCCTAAGCCTCCTCAGCGCAAGCCTGATGCCATGCAGGAGCGCATCCTCAAGGGCGATTTCTACATGGACTGATGAGCCCTCAGTCTAGCGAGTGTGTGTGTTCAATCATGCTCCTCGCTCGAACAGAAAAGAAATCACAAAGAGAGAAAGAGAAAGAAAGAAAATAAAACCCCAGTGGCTGAGAATGCCATCAACAGCCTACATCCCTCAAATCACCTCAACGCGAAGGCATGACGCCATATCACGGTATTTGCCGCCGATTGCAAGTTGTTTTGTCCTTGCAAGCATGCAAATATCTTGCCTTTGTTGTTTCTGTTTCACGCCCTTTTAACTGACGTCATTCGCTACCATAACGATCTCTGGCGTTGGATGATGGGCGGTTTATGCAGGAACAAGATCAGCAAGTCTGCTGCATCAGTCAAGGCATTCTTGGCATCATGCAACCGCCTTAATCGCCGCGTCTGGGAATGACACGTGCGGTTTCTGAATGGGTTCGAAGGACTTGCAAAGATGTCCGGTGGCGGAGGCATGCATTGCCACTTTGCTTTTATACGCGCAGAAGACGCCGAACAAGCAGAGTTAGTTCTTGGCAAAATAAGTCAGGTTTATCGGCGTTATGCTCTAGGCTAGAGGACGGACCGAGTATGTTACAGCGAAGCTTTGTATGATGTAGAAGACCGATCTCACAAGTTGAGGTAATGGTAATCGAGAGGCAGAGACATGTCGCTGGGCTATGAATACAACATGTATGATTATATCACGTGTCCAGAATCGCACGAGTCAATGTGATTCAAAGTCTAGTCTGTTGTGACTACAGTGAAACAAGCAGTTGGTAGCTACTGTAATGGTATTTGGTGAGAGTGGATATTGTTTCCATGAGATAAAATTGTTAAAACTTGTTCCCGTCAACTCCGTGCTACAAATCGATGTGATATTAATAATTGATGCCCCTCTTATGCACCCGCATGTTCTCGTGCAAGATCTTGGCTGCGAAGACTGTCCGGGATACCCGTTTACAAGGCGATAAATATCCTCATAAGAAAAGCCCACATATGATCCTTCACTTGCCCTTCACTCGCTTTGATACAGTCATACTTACATTCAGTTTTGCCAGGGCCCATGATAGGCTTATTCGTACACTGCTTTTCTCTGCCGCTGCTGCCACAGAGTAAGTACACGGCCCCTCTGGTGGTGAGCTCGTCTACCCTGACCCAGCCTAACCAAAGTGGAAAGGCACTACGGGACCACCGCCGTTGCCGGACCCCGGTAAGCCCTCGGGTATCGACCCCATCAGCGAGTCCCAGCGCAGGTAGTCGTCGGGCGCGGAGCCCGAGACCAGGCTGCCAAAGGTGAGGTCCATGGCCTGCTCGAAGCCGTCGCCGAGGGAGTTGTAGTCAAAGTCAGACGTCAGCGTGTTGTTGAGGTAAGGCATGACGTTCTGCATGCCAGAGACAAAGTTGGGGTCCTGTTCGGCAGCGTGGCCTGCCGCCGCTGCTGCCGCGGGGTCGTACATGAAGGGCTGCGGGCCGCTGGTGCCCGTGAGCCAGGGCGGTAGGTTGTCTGGGGCGGCCCCATTCGCTCCGGCGTTGGTATTGCCGTTGTTATTGCTCTGGTTGCCAGTGGCGATCTCAGAGAGTAGTTGCAGTGGGGTGTTGGCTGGATTGTATTGATTAGGTTGCTGCTGGTGCTGCTGTTGCGTAGTAGACTGTTGTGGTTGCTGAACGTGTTGCTGTTGCTGCTGCTGCTGTTGTTGGCTTGGTTGTTGTGCCTGCTGCTGCTGTTGTTGCTGTTGCTGCTGGGGAAGAGAGTGCGTGTTTTCGTCCGGTCTATTCTGACCTAGCTCGGCTGTGGGCTGCTCCCTTTTGACTTGATCGCCTTTGCTACCTTGCTTCTGGAACCAACTCCGGAGCATGACTAGCACGACAAGGAACTTGCCCGCGGGGCGGGACTTTTCGTGCGTGGCAGTGTCGCGGAACTTATCCAGGAGCTTCTCTATATACTCCTCTACTTTCATGTTGTTTTTGTCAATGACCTTGCCAAGCTCCGAATTAGGCATGCTGGCGCTGAAGTACATCTTGATGAGGACAACCACCGCGTAGGCAACCCGCACGAAGTTGAAAACAGGAAGGCACCGTATGCTTTGCACATCCATGGAAAGGAAGGACTCGAAGATCCCATCAATGGCCGTGAGACAAGATGAGAGCGCTCCGATATGAGCTGCCGTCAACGTCTCATTGAGGCCTGGCACAGGGTCTTGTAAGGAGTCGGAGTTGAAGTTTTGCGCTCCTTCGTTCGGTTTCTCCACATAGAGGGCGATCTCGTGCATGTAGAGACTCAGAACATGGAAACTAAGTGATAAGGAAGCTGTATGGGGTCAGCGTCATAATCTTGGGATGCGGGATCATGGGTTTCAACTTACGCTGTTTCGCCGACTGCGGGATGTTCTCGCTATACTTGGCCAAATCTCGTTCGAAGGCCCGTAATGCATACTGCACTTTGGGTTCCGCAACATTCACGATGGCATTGGGGTCGTCCATGGAAAACTGGATACCGACCTCCTCGGCAAGGCGATGCGTCCAGACGAGGTGGCAGAGATATTTGTCACTAGGGGCAGCCTCTGGTGAGGATTCCAGAATGTCCATGCACTCTGTCATGAACGAGGTCCACCTGACCAGGTTGGGCCTGTGTAGAGCCATGGCCACGTTAGAAGCCAGGAAGTAACATGCCAGCCAGGCTCGTCGACATTCGATGGCGGAGGGGTCCGGGAGAGGGTCCCTCCGTAACGGATGGTTTTGCCATGTGTAAGGGACAAACCTCGATTTTGGATTGTTGCGTCGCCTCCCTAGTCCGATGTCGATGGCCATGACGGCGCCAACGTGGACCATCTGATAGAACTTGAGTTCCTCGAAGTGTTCGGGGGGGTAGTACCAGATAACCGAGACCTGCAGAGCCTGGACCATCTCTAAGTTTTTCTCGCCGTTTATTATGACCTTTTCGGCCAAGATCTGGGTCAGCTCTTTCACCAAGGGCCGCTGCACCGAGTACACCTCAGAGGAAGCTGCTGCCATGACAGACAAGAACAGAAGTGGCTTGGTCTTTCGCAACTCCGCCGCGGTCATCTCAGGGGGGAATACAACAGCAGGCAAGTGCGCTATCATGTGGTCATTGTAGCGGGCGAAGTAGTCATTGGCCTGGTCCATTGTCAAGATACCGCGATCGACAACATCGGGATTGAAGCAGTCAGTCCTAGAGGATCGTCGTCCAGGGGGGCTTTGCGGCGCGTCAAGAGGATTATCTCTTGGCTCTGTGAATTTCCGCTTTTGGCCAGCGGCAAGTGGCGGAGAGAAGATACTATCTTGTTTCTCTGTCGCATATTGCTGTGGCGGGTTCTGCGCGGGAGGAGGCCCCCATGGGCGGGGAGCAGCTTGGTATTGTGCATTGATGAAACCATTCTGTTCGTTGGGCGCAGGTTGGTGGACAGGAGCTCCGGGAGCGCTGCGAGTGGCCTGTAAGCTGGCTGTCAGGGCATCGATCTTCTTCTCGAGCTCGGCAACGCGGCTATCCGTCTTCTTTTGGCGTTTGCGGGTGGGCTGAGTGACTACGCAGTTGCGACCGGCCTTGGCGCATCGCTTACATGGCCCTTCGAGGTTGGCGGGATCTGGCTCGCACTTGACCTTCAACCCGCGACAAGCTTCGCATGCGCGAGGGCGCTTCGGATCGTTGGGGTCGTTGGGGTTGCCGCCATTTGGATCAGCACCAGGCGTTTCATGATTCAGAGCCAGATGCGAGGCGGTGGGAGTAAGTGGCGTGTGAGGTGCGCCGTAGGACTGGCCGGTGGGTGGCCCTATAGGAGATGGGCCTTCACTAGGGGATTCGACGATTGAAGCAGCGTCTGCAGGTGGGTGGGTTGCATAGCTATGGTTGTTTGTTGGCGGCTGCGACGGTTGGTATTGAAGTGGATGCTGGTGCTGGTGCTGGTGCTGATGTTGATGTTGAGGGTGAGCAGAGTGAGCAGGATGAGATTGTTGCAAAGAAGGCGGCGGCGGTGGTGGCGGTGGTTGTTGTTGTTGCTGTTGCTGTTGCTGCTGCTGTTGCTGCTGCGGTTGCGGTTGCGGTTGCGATTGCAGTGGCGGTTGCGGTAGTGCATCGGTCGGGTTAGTGACGACAATTGAGTCGTCGCGCAGTCGAGGGTCAATTTGGTGCTCGTCCATGGCGGAGCAAATGGAGCTCAGTCTCCCGAAGCACTTGGACTTGGACTGGACTACTGGGCTGGGACTGGGACTTGGGGCCGGGTGGTAACAATTTCCCCAGGTTTAGTGAGGATGGGCCGGTGAGAAGAGTGATGAATTCGCCGGTTGACGGTTGACGGTGCTCCAAGAGTTCCGTCGCCGACGTCAAGACTCTCAAAGCTCAAGGGGTGGCTGGCTGGCAATTGGCAAGGCAAGGCAAGGCAAGGCAATGCAGGGCAATGGAGATAAGGGTGGCTGGCTGACGGGTGGTGAGGGAGGATGAGACTAGGTTAGGACCACTCACTACCTAACCTTAGGCTGCTAAGTTTTACGTCGTAGTAGTAAAAAGCCCCTGGTTGCCTTGCCTCTCAGTGCTGTCCACCACAAGGTTAACAGTGATTCCAGCAGCGGCAGCAGCAGCAGCACTGACACGGACGGTTATTCCTCGGCATTCGTGTATACCTAAGGTAAGAAGACGTCACGTCACGACTTGGACTCTCTGGCTCTCCAGCTCTCGTATTGTCTGACACGTCGAACGAGGCTCTCTCTCTCTCTCTCTCTCTCTCTAAACACGACTTCATAGCCCTATAAGACATGACATGGACAAGAAAGAAAAGCCACAAAAGGAACACGTCAAGCATTCCTTCCTGTCGGGTTGGCTTGACCAGATCAGTCTGCCACACCAACAACCAAAGAGTTTCCTTGGCTGAGATTGCTGCCAAACCTTCCAACATCGACTGACTTTGCACTTCGGAATGCCCACCACACAACCAACTCCCAACATTTGCTCAAATTCTGCCGCGTCTCATTCCTCTTGCCGCACTACCTGACAAAAGGGCATGGCCATTCAACCCTCGGCGCCCGTGGTCTGTTTCATACGACTTCTGTCAGGAAACTCGGCCAATGAACCAATTATAGCCGTCCCGTGTTCAACAACTTTGGGGCTTCTGCGACGTAGGACTAACCCAGCAACGGAACCGCCTCTCTGGCTTCATCACAACAGCAACGGCCAATAGCGGTATACATCAACGTCTCCATCCTAGAGAACGGCCATGGGTTAGTTGTAGCCACGGGCTTTGTACCAGGATGCGAGGAGTGAAGAGGTTCTGCCTGGCTTACTTAGGACCTTTCGGGGCTGAGTAGGACTTGGCATACACTAAAAGTAGGATGCACATCCATGCTCAAATCCCCGACACATACATCTATTGAACAGCCGGCTTCCCAATTTTCATTGAGAAGACACTACCTTTTATGTTATCAGTTCCTCGCAATTGCTCACTTGACTTTGCAAGGAATTGACTTGTCCACTGCCGCCCTTGCCTCTCCTTGGTATATAACACGGCTCAGACCAGGCAGTTGAATCCATCCGGTGCCCATTACAATGCAACCCGACGGGTGGAAAAAAGCATTGTGCCTATTGCCCCTTAAGTGTTGTTGTTACTCGATATACTACCCGCTCCGCGGTTTGTACCTATGCTGCCGTCATGCCAAGAGGACCCCCGGGAGAATCAGCCTAGCCTGGAGTCGGCGTCGCGCCCGGACTCGCAAGATCCGCGAGAGCAAGCCCATCATCACTCAACAGCGTACAGAGCAAGGCCAGCAGCAGCAGAAGAAGAAGAAGAACCTCGAGGCATCGTCGTCTCCCGCATCCTTCCTGCATCTGCCGCTGGAACTCCGACTCAAAATCTACGACCTGGCGCTCGGCGAGCCCTGCCTCGTCGAGCCGCATCTCGGGAAATCAGAATGGCACCCCAGGCCGTGCAACTGGCAGCCTCGCCAGCGCATCCGGGGCGACGACGAAGAGCTAGAGTCGGACGAGCTGCGCACCGTATTGGGCGTGCGCGCCTGGGGGTTGCTGTACTCGCGCAGGCTCCACCAGCTTCCCGACGGCAGTTATGGGCGGGCTTCGCGCCACAAAGTACCGTGGGAATGGTGGACGCCTCCTCGCTACCGCCACCTGCTGCGCACCAGCCGCACCGTGTACAGTGACTTGTTGCACCGTCTGTACGGCGAGAACACCATTTCGCTCATTGGCGCCGAGATGGTGCGCTACTTTGGCCGAAATGCGAGCCCCGAGGGGTTGCGGCTCGTTCGGTACGTCCACGCCAGCCTTGTCGTCACCTGGTCAGGGTGGGAATCGCAGGAAGAGCAAGAATCGTTCGGACAGGCTGTGCAGAGTCTCCAAAAGCTGTTCCCGGCATTGGAGCAGCTGGACCTCAATGTGACCATCGTTGGGTACCAACCGCTGAAGTCAAATGAGTTCTGGGATTGGCTGCGCAAGGAGATTCTGGAGCGTCACCTAACCAACCTTGAAGATTTCACGTTCAGGGTCTCAACTTACGACTACGTCAAGCCTTCCCCGTGCGTGCGGAACCCCTGGATAAGGCATGAGACACTAGAATCGTGGAACGAAGATGATTATCAGGCTCTGAAGGCGGCTGTTTGCAAGCCATCACGCAAAGACTGATCCTAAAGTGTTTGGTAACCTTGGGTAGAATTTTCTAGTCTATAGGGGCTGGTTGTACATTGTGGCAAAGCAATACCTACACCAAACTCCGAGGCTCAACGGCCTTGAAAGTCCCGAAAGTGGTTTTGATCGTACAAGAATGACAAGAGCTGAAGTCTTCTTCAGTATCAGCTGATCCCAAATCTGGTTTTGATCCACTGCAATCTCCAGTCCTTGGCTTGAACCGAGATGGGCTCCGCGGGTAATATGGCATCGAACCCATGAGGCACCCCCTGGAATACTCGGTATGTGAAGTCTGGTCGTCCGGGCTTTTCCATGAAGCAGACCACCTCGTCGAGTAACGGGTCCATATCGCCAACATAGGCGGCGGTTGGGGGGAGCATGGCCATGTCGTTCTTTCTTGCTTCTGCTGGGGATACAAACTCGGAGAACTCGACTTGTTTCCCTTGTATCACTGACTTCCACGCAAAGACGCACGCTTCCCGGTTGAAGAACGGCCCGTCTTTGCCGAGACGATGCATTGAGTCCGTATCGCATCTCCAGTCCAGCATTGGGGCTTCGAGGAACAGTCCGCATAACTTGGGCAGACCGGTTTTTGATTTTTGTTCGTGGATTAAGGTCAAGGCCGCACCGGCAGCAAGTGCACCGCCCGCTGACGCTCCATAAAGAAGGAGCCGCTCGTGGTCGAACTCGACCTTCTCCCAGCACCACACCAGGGCTTCGTAGCAGTCTCTGGCCAGGCCTACGCCATGGTTCTCAGGGGCACGCCCGTACTCCACGCTCACGGTGACGGCGCCCAGCGCCTCGGCCCATATGGGACCGTTAACGTGAAGCCCCACATAACGGTCCGATCCAGCCATGGCACCGCCGTGACAGAAGACTACGCAAGGTCTCTTGGGGTCGCGACTACCACTGGGGTACACGGTCGTGACTTGGATGATGCCGTTTCTTGGTGCTGCGCGAGAGAAGGATGCCTCCTCGACTTGGATCCTGCCCTCACTCCGCGCCTTCATGAGGCATTCCCTGGCCTCCCGTGCCCCGCGCTCCCGAGGTTGTCGAAGATGGAGGATGGCGTCGGTATACTCTCGTGGCCAGCAACCGTAACGCTCCTGCCTGTCGAATTCATCCTGGAACGCATTCAGCAGTTTGGGGGCCGACATGTCTGTGTTGTCTGTGCATGTGTTTGTGCTTGTGATTGTGCTTGTGCTTGTATCTGTGCTTGTGAGGATTGCTAGAGGACGGCGTGATGGAGGCTGGAGCGGGAGAGAGGCAAGCAAGTCAATGAAGTCGAGGCGCGTGAAAATTCTGCCGAAGTGGCGTAGGCAATTAAGGTTTTCGATATAATAGTAGGCCAGGTCGTGCAACCACGGGTGACTCCCTGTGGTTTGGTCGCGCGGCGGCACGGCATCCAAAAAGAAACCACTAGCTTGAGAGGGCGGGACGACATGTCGTGTGAAAACGTGGCTGCTCGAGATGCCGTGGTTGTGGTTGTGGTCGGCGTTGTGGTGGGCGTCGGCGTCGCTCACGGATATAGACAGCCGTCGGCCGTCGCCTTGTGCGACCAGCAGCGACGGCAAACCCCTATAGGCGGCCATGACGGCTGGCTGCAGGCGATAAGCTGCAATGGAAGCTGACCGGTTCTGCGCCACGACAGGAACGCATGGGAACTCCCGTGTCTCGGTTTCTCGATGAACTACTGCAGATTGAGAAAAAAGCAAAGGCCGTCATGGGGGATCTCGCGCAAACCTGGAAAAGCCCCGGCCGCCATATTTCCTGTCATTTCTCAGAAACGCCGGCCCTCGTGAATCTCCTTGTATGCAAGGGATGCAGTGGGATGGTCATGTTCCTATTCTTAGCGCGGTGGAGTCGTGGCACTCGTGGCACTCGTGACTAGGTTACTGTAGTTCTCTACCTATACTCGACATGGGGGAGCGGAGGAGGGGGCACCCAGTGGCCAGCGTCCTCGGCGCTCAACACCAGCATCCAGATTGTCGGGTATAGCAATCCTCGGAATGTTAGGTAAACAACGACTGCGACGTCGACATGGCGGGGTTTTTTTTTCTGGCAGTGTAGGTAGGTGACAGTGATGACACAGACACAGCAGCGTTCCTGGTAGCGCTCCTGGTATTGACTATAGTTGGCCCCGTTCGATGGAAGGGAGAGAAGATCCCTTCGCCCCCTTAATGGACATGGACGCAATATAAGGGAGCAGTCTGATATCATATCTCATCATATATTTGTACCAGTGACATGTACTGGCCCTTACAGCCTAAGTGCGGAAGCCAACAGCCGAGAATCGGCATTTCCCTGGCTCTTTCCCTTGGCAAATATGGCCAAGTTTAGTCTGTTTATACTGCTTCCCGCTTTTCCCGCGTAATCCTCCCTTCCTTCCCCCTTGACTTATTGTGTCATGAGCGAGCAGACATCAGGCTACAAAGAAATGTTTGATCGCCCACTTACGAGGCTATTCACGACGACCCCGTAGCGTGTTTCGCCAATATGATTGCGCACGGTGAATGCATGCACCATGCTCTCGATCTTGAGTACATCCTGTACACTCTTGTCGGTAGTTACTGAAATGATTGAGGGCAAGGAATCACCTGGCGGCGTGTACAAAACAAAGCAAGTGGAAACAAAATGACTGATTGAATATCCCCTCCACATGAGATCGGATCTAGAACCTAGGCGTCCAACCGCTGCTTCCAATCTAAGCTGACACGCCTGGTTGCTTCAGCCCCTATTCGTAAGTGGGAGCATGCATACCACAATTCCAAACCATGGTAAACATCACCAGACGGCCTGAATAAAGAGGTTTGAGCTGGTCCGAGAATGCAGACAGTTGTCCCCCCGTTCTGGACCGGCAACGAGAGAGTTTCACCATGTAAGGAAGCCTTTGTACCATCCACAGCTTTCTGTATTTGTAGCCTCAGTCTATCAAGTATATGTTCCTAGCTGAGAGTAAGGCACCTGCGGTCTAGCTCGAGATAAATCATAAGAGAAATATTGTCAACCAAGCACATTCTCGTATCATTATTTGCTACGCAATCATATACTGTCCCGCCAGGGACACCTTGAACGTCCCAGTTGATCCTATTTGATGTGCGGTATCAGTTATATATAGACGAGGGTTCGGTTTGGGAGTGTTGGAGGGAGAATCGCCAAACTGCGTAATTTTGAATAAATTATTCTCTGCTAGTTTATTTCTCTCGACTCATGTCATGTAGATCCAATAAATTTGAAGCAATCAATGTGTGTCCACATGTCTTTATCTTGGTTTAGAACTATCTTTTTTGTCTTTTCATTATTTCAAGTATAGGGGATGCGAGGGATCGTCAGCCTCTAGTTTGTGAAATAGCAATCCTATGGCACTCGATATCTGAAACGTACTGCTGGCTTTACGATGGTCGTCAATAGACAACTGTCACTTCTGGCAACATGCAGATGATAACGTTGCACTCTAACTTGAGCCTCCCCGGGAATAAGCCTGTTCTAGATGTTGGTGGCTGGAGTTCTATAAAAAGGAGGGGGTATAATCGCTGGTATGGATTGTAATTGGAAGATGTATCATTGTGGCTGGCTGGCCTCCAGACATATGCTCATCACCCATTTCTTGGCCTGCATAGGTACGTGATATCATACCACCTTTCCCACAGGCGTTGGCCTATCTATTTTCTTTACGCCCACCTGCGCTTCCAAGGGAATGAGATGAGGTAAGGTAAGAAATTATACCACACGAGTCTGCTACACTCGATTGCTCGCCAAAATGCAGTCCTAGAAAGCTGTTATCCCTTCAACCTCTGCCGGCTGTCAAAAAGGGGGAGCTAAAAAGCACACACAATGTTGTCAACCCTGCAAAGTTTCAACGCAATGCGAGCAGGCTCACCACTGTATCCGTGAACCCTCGCTGTTCAAAATATGAACCGTCCAGGCAATCATACAGCAACATGAAGTTTCTACATGTGAAACATGTCGCCGCCCGGTATACCACCACTGCTTGCTTTCATAGCCACTCCATCGACCCCGGCCCCGTCCAGCCCGCCAAGAGGAACCACCGTATTATCTACTCTCAAGACCCAGCTGTACGAAGAAAGCATTGATGTCTGGCGCAAGGGATCTGCAAAAGTCCTGTTTGTTTGTCACACAATCTCGGCGGAACCCGGCAGTTCCGGGAAGATCTCGGGGCAATCCCTGTAGCGAAGAGATCCGAGCTGCATGAAAAAAATGGACGACAGGACCCGACGTAAGTGAGCTTTTGAAGGTAGTGGTAGTAGACTCGGAAGGCCGATGTATCGATAAGACAACCATTGGAAAGTGTAGCAAAAAGATCATGGTCGATATGTGCATCGGCAGATACGTCTCTATTATCTTCTCTACACTAAGGTAGCCCCTGAACAAGATCTTATCTTCTGTCCGTACTATCCTGTTATTCAGGCACGGAGGGAATTTTTCTCCAATTTGGAGCCATACAGATATGCTACATAATATTATCAACTCCATTTGCAAGATATGATTATGTATGTTTGCTGCTCATAAAAAACCGCAGCCCGAGGTATCAACTATCGCTATGCTAAAATTCCATGAAGTCTATACGCCCAACAACGCCCAGGCATCAAATCATCGTTCGTATCTTGGCAGCGGTTCCCTCTCATGGTTGTTTCTGCTATAAGGGGAATGGCCATTCGAAGGACCCGCGATACTGCCGAAAAGGTCGTGCGCACCGTACGTACCTCCCTCGTCAAAGCTGGGCGCTGAAGGTTCGTGCTCATGGCTTCTCGAAGGACCTGCAATATCTACAGGCGGAGCCGAAGGCCCGCCATTGGTATATTCTTCCGGTACTTCTGGAGGTGCACTGGCTTCTTCTAACAGCCGACGCCTCTCCATCTCCTGCTTATCTTCTGTCGGATGGGAAGAAGCCGTGAGCGATAAATCTGCCAGTGCAGGCGCCGAAGGACCCTCTTGACTGTCGCCCTGGGCCATAGATGATGCGATAGACAGCTCTGTTGCACCGGCAGCAGACGATAATTGATTCCCTGGTGCGGATGGACGAGAAGGCCCAGCGGCAGACTCGGGCCCCGCGAGAGAGGGCTGACTGGGCAACAGGCGCATCTCGGCCTGTCGCACTCGTTCCTTTTCGCTCAACACTGTCTGGTCGGGTATTTGCGGGGGTGCTATATAGGCCGGTGCTTGCGCCTCTTGCAAGTCCTGCCGGTGTGAGTCTTGCCGATGGAGATCGTGGTATGTTGTTTGGCGTGTGAGTGCCGATGGAAAGTAACTTTGTGAATCCTCGAAGGGGGATATATACTCTCCATTCTCGTCATAATACTCATCCTCGGCCTCGGGGGCATTCTGCCACGTATAGTCGGGCTGGTCCGCTTCAGTTCCAAACGCCTGGTGTGAAGGGGATTCCAGGCCACGACCAGACCGAACCACGGCCTTGCCCCGGGTCCGATTGCTGTCGACGCTGCCCACCACGACTTCAATCGGAACATATATGACACCCTTCTCGCGACGAATATGGTCCGTATCGACGATTGTGCCATTCCAGTTCGCAAGCCTGCTTATGCTGTTCTCATGGGAGCCAACCAAAGGAGAAGCCGGCCCCGCGGGTACAGATACAGACCCCATACGGCCAGGTGGTTGTGACCCCAGTTGAGTTTGGCCAGCTAGCCTACCGCCCAAGTCGATTACAACTTCCACGTAGTACTTGAAACTGATCAAACCACCCGGGACACCCCTGATGCTTGGAAAGACATCCTCAGGGACTCTCACTGATGTCGTGATATTGGCCGACAGGTTAGTCGGGTCGATGATCAAAGGTGCAACAGACTGAGACAAGTCTTTTCGAAATACGCTGCAAGATCCTGCCGACGAGAGCGAAAGGCCGCCTAAACCCGTTTTGGATTTCGGGTAGTACTCCTCTCGCTCGAGGCGTTTTGCGTCTTCCTCGGATAACTCTTTGAACATGGACGCCGGAGGTGCGTAGTCGACGCGCCCCTGTCTGTAGAATGTGACGATGATGCCATGCAGACTCTTTATGCGGCGATTGTGATGAATCTTGATCCGGACAGGCAGTAGATCTCCAGGCAAACAGCCCCCCTTGAGAAGCTCCACCGTAGCGGTGATCTCGCGACCGGCAGCTTCCGCCGCAGGCCCCGAGTACTTGCTGCCGTTGACCGACCCGGCGCTGACATCGGTCCCTCTGAAGTAATTGCTAGTGTTGCTAGCAGCGCTCTCCCCGCTTATCTCACTCTGCATGTCGCTTTGTATGGGACTGCGCGGTAAGCCTAGCCCATCATACAATGGACGAGCATGGTCCTCCACTGCGACCGAGCCATCATTCGAGTTTTCATTGGCCCTCGTCGAGTCCATATCCGAAGCTGGTTCGGGGGTATCCGTCGAGGCCGAGTCTCTTTGGTTCGTCCCGGTTGCCACGGAGTTGGTGGTTCGCTTCCGTTTCGCCCGTTTGTGCATTGCTTGCATTGTTACATTCCTCTCGCGCGGCGGCGACAGTAAGCCGATGTCCACCTTTTCTATCAATGATATTTTCCTTTCAACACTTGTTGTCGGGGCCATCGTAGTTGGTCGCGTCAGAGTTGCAGTAATCATATACGATATTGTGCCCCGTTCGAACTACCAACGATGAGCAAATGATTCCATGTCACGAGAGGTGCAAGTGAGAAACCTACATCAATGCTGCTTGGCAGTCCTTTGGATGGAAAGATGAGATCGAATTTAAATTCCCATTTCCTTGCCGCCAACCTGCCCTCGCCGCAAAGCACCTGCTCATCCTGGAAGAGAGAAGCCTGTCCATTACCGAAGTAGCGGAACGTCTTGTTTCCGTCATGGGGTATGTGAGCAGGATTGATGGGGGCCAGTTGGGCGGCGGCCCCGGCATTTTTGAAGACGCGGACGAAGCCATGCAAGGCGACCGTGAGATGTGTGATGCGAACGGGCTTGATGACGGTCAGGACGATGGAGCCCGTGACATGGTCGCCGGCCGAGTATTGGCGATGGGGTTCGTCTGGTCGGACATGGAAGTCGGCAAGGTTGCGGGTTCGCGAGCGAAGAGGCAGGGTCCAGCGCGAGAAGAACGACGAGGCCTTTGAGGGCGGATCTTCAAGCGGCAGGTCGGCGGCAGTACGTTCGACGGTAGCACCCATCTATGCTGATTCTATTACCCGGACGACGTTGTGCGTGCCACACATGACACCACACGAGGTCTATCGTCGTCGTCGTCGCGCTCGTTCTATCTGGGATGGGGATTAGGTAGGCGGCTGGGGATGTTGTCGCGCGACCATTCCTGGAGGGGGGCCACGCGTCTGACTTCCGGGGGATTGGCGATGGGCCGCCTTTGGGTGAGCGAACCCGACCGAAAGGGGGCTGCGCGCAGTCAAGGCAGCGAGGCCGACAGCGACAACGAGACGACGGTCGGAAGTTTATGGTCGAACAAACAACAATAGCCGGCGGGCACGAAAATGCCGAGAATCAGTTGATTGATTCAATTATTCTTTGGATTAGTTCGGGTTCACAAGGGCTTGGGTGTTGCATGTGCCAAGCTGTAGGAGGGTCTTGGTAGGAAAGACTGGGCAGCGGGTGCCAAGAGATAGCCATCAGCTTCGGTATTAATAACTCGAGGGGTTCTGGCTTGACGGTTTTCTGGGGGGGGGGGGGGGGGTGGGGGGGGGGCGTGGGGGGGGTGGGGGGGGGGGGGCGGGGGGGGGGGGGGGGGCTGGGGGGGGGGCGGGGGGGGGGGGGGGGTGGGGGGGGGGGGCGGGGGGGGGCGTGGGGGGGGGGCTGGGGGGGGGGGGGGGGGGGGGGGGGGGGTGGGGGGGGCGGCGGGGGGGGGGGGGGGGGGGGGGGCGGGGGGGGGGGGGGGGGGGGGGGGGGGGGGGGGGGGGGGGGGGGGGGGGGGGGGGGGGGGGGGGGGGGGGGGGGGGGGGGGGGGGGGGGGGGGGGGGGGGGGGGGGGGGGGGGGGGGGGGGGGGGGGGGGGGGGGGGGGGCCGGGGGGGGCGGGGGGGCCTTTCCTCGGTGGCACTGCGTCGTGGGCTGCTTTTTTTTGAATCGCGGGGGCCAGCAAAATCCAGGTCTTGCTTGTTCTTGTTGGTGGGTGCCTGGGTGCCTGGTCATACACGTCTCCGTCTCGGGTACTTGGCTGGTACATATAGCCAAGCGGTCGGAACAACCTTACGAGGATCCGGAGATTCTGTCCTCATCAATCCGTTTAAGCCCGGCCTATTTCCAGCATTGCGTGAGGAAGGACAGGTGAAAGAATAAAAAAAAATAAAAATAAAAATTTAAAAAAAGTAAGATGCTTGATTAATCCTTGCGTCTTCCAACCTAGGTAACCCACGTTTTCATACAGTGGTAGGCCGTTGAGAAACTGTCATCATATCGAATCGAGTCGCCTTGAACGGGCCCTGGAGGCCTGTGCTGTGGGCCAAGAGCAATACCTACCTACCTACCTACCTACATACATAAGTAAAGTACAAGTAGATTATGTTGCGGATGTTGGTCATGTTTCTAATCGGACGATTTGGTAGCAGCGTGTACACGGAGTACCTAGGTACCGGGCAGATAGTTACCCAGGTGTAAAAATATATATAAAATAAAAATAAAAATGCAAAACAGGTACGATAAGTACAAATAGTAAGTAGTACGATCAATGGTCCCGTCGGGTCGAAATGGGGCCGCCTAACCGTTCCCAATGCTTTCCTGTTACCACTCAAATACATGAGGGGTGAACCGGGCCCATCAATGCATCTAAGCTAAGCTAACCTAACAACCTCCTGCATCGAGAAGGTGCCCAGAAAAAGCATTTTGCCCGGCTTCTAGATTCACTCTGAAATCACTCAATTATATGTCCTTACGTACATGGGACAAGTGATACCACATACATGCTCTATATAATGTTGATATAGGTATATGTGTACGGCCAAGCATATACATAGTGAAGACCCTCAAGTAGGTCTACAAGGGGCAAAGTAGGTAATAGAGTGGGTGCTGGGAGGAAGATGAAACATAGCAGACTGAGACGCGGGTATACCGGTTTTCGGTTAAACAGCACATGGTTCTTCGCAGCTCACAATCAGGCAATGGATTGGTACTGTCCATTTCGGAAACATGCTTCGCCGTCAATGGTCCTCGTCCATATGACATCTTGGAACGCATCGTGCTGATGTTCAGCCTTTGAAAGAAGTCCGATGTTACTATCCATGAGCACACCTGTCTCGACTGGCTGCATCCTCGGCCATGAAACGTGCGATGATTAAGTTGAACAACAAGAATGTGCTACGCAGCTTCGATAGATTCAAAGGTTAAACAACTTGAGAAGTGGCTCTATTTTTAGAATCCAAGAGACAGGTTACACGCCCCGAGATCTTCACTATCGCCCATGTTATATGTTATATCTAGAGTACTTGATGTTTGGCGAATCAGAAGTGCCGGAAGGGAAGTTGGCGCAGGATTATCAGATGTCTCAAGCTGTTTGGTTTCGCTTGATCAGCAAACATATAAGCCCCTTTATACAATCCTTGACAATTGCCCATGTACGTTTACTAAGATGCCTATATCACGTAGCCTGCGGTGAGCGTGTGGTGGGATTAGCTTGACTTGTCACTTGCCTATGGCCAATGAGGTTTCCACTAGAGCGCGTAGTATCATCTCCCCAAGTTAGGAGTCACGACTTACCGACATGATGGCGCCAGCCCCCTTGAGTCGCGTTAAGCTTGGCTTGGAGCCAACCCAACACTGCCCGCATTCACTTCGGAATGCATGTAGCTACTTCTCTGTGGCACGAGGAGGAGCCGCAATAAGACCAAAAAGAGGCAAAGGATATACAGGCTCACAAGATGGTCATTAATGGTTCAGTATTACAGTACGTACTTTAGAATTACAATATCAAAACGCCGGACTCCTTGTCCGTCATTCACCGACGTACAAGTCTATGAGTAAACTCCTGCCATGCTTGCTTCAACGACAAGAATTAGCCAAAACGCCGCGCTGAAGACCCATTTCCCCCAAACAACATCGTACAAACCGTCAAACTTAGTTTAACGCCTCCCCGCTCAGAATTCGTTGCAAAATGCCGGCACCAACACCCTCAACTGCCTGCTCCATCTCCTTTTCGCCCACACAGCTAGCCACCCGCTTCTCGTCAGCAAGTCCGGCACTGGCACCGAATGCTGTCTTCTTTCCCCTTTTACTCGGCGTTTGCGAACCAATGAAGGATCCTGTCTTGCCATCCACAGCGCTCACTAACGACAGAGTTTCCAAGCTGCTCATGACTTCCCGGAACTCAGAGCTAGAGAGGGGATGAAGCACAGAGTCCTGTGTGCATAAGAGACAGTATGCGTCGTACAATGTCTTGATGCTGGGAGCGGTGACATGGTGCTTGGATGGAGTCATTATGACAGACGCCTTGGAAGCTCGGTTGCGCTTTTCCAGAACAACCAAGGAGCATAGCGCTGCCTTCTGCTGGAGATTGAGAGTCTTGAGTCGCTGACTGGTTCCGTTGCTGAACGCAGCTGCCGTTATTTTGTTGAGGTGTGAAATGCTGACTCGAGGAGCTGTTTCTATGGAGAGTTCCTTCAATGAAGCAAGCAAAGATTCCGCGTGGCTCTTTTTGGACGGCGACGATAGGTTGATGTTCTCTCCCAACACTTTGCGAGAAGGGGTGGCAAGAAGAGTCTTCTCCCTGATTTCCGACTCGAGTTTCTGTTTGGTCTCCATCTCCACGAGATCAATGGCTCGGCGACAAATCTCAAATGCTTTGCGCAGGTCTCCGGTCTGGCTCGACACTTTACGCGAACATAGCTCGATCGCCGCTGGGTGGATAAAGGGTAGCGGGGCTCCCTCAGGCACCAAAGATCTCAGCCGTGCCGTGATGATTGTTTTGATTTGCAGAGCTGTGTAGGGGAGGAACGGAAGAAGCTCGGGCTTCAGGTTACGGGACTTAAGTCGGGGCAGGAATCGATCCGTAAGATCCAGGGCATTGGCGATTCCCACCAGCATAAGGTGCGAGTTCTTCCGCATTGACCACTCGAACACTCGATACAGGCTTTCCAAATCCAGCGTTAGGATGTGGTCGATCTCATCCAGAACAATCAGAAAGACATCAGAGGACTTCTTGCGGGGAGTGAAGAGTTTCTGAAGGGTGGCAGCAGCATCTGCCTCGGTAGCCTCGGATCCGTCGCAGAGCAGATCTAGAAGAGTCGCATACAGGTCCTTTGAAGATTTGATGCTCATACAGTTGACGTAGGCCTTCTTCACGCCGCAAGAAGCTACCACCTCCTGAGTGATCTCGTTGACCATTGCACTCTTGCCAGTGCCCGGAGGCCCGCTAACATAGATGCACCCGCTTGGTTCGGCTGTCGAGCATCGCCCAATAAATTCCCTAAGCTGGTTGCGCTCGTCGTCCCTTCCCACCAACTGGCCCGGATCCGAGCTACGGGAGAACAGTTGCCGCGCATGGTGGTACACTGTTTGTTGTGAAGCTGGCGTGGAAGGTGTTTGGGGGGTAAGTCGCTTGGAGAATTTTGCCACGGACATTACACGATGGCGAGGTGTGACAGGTGCTTTGGCAAGTGCATCGCGGAACCGAGGCGTACTTGGGGTGAGGGGATTGCATTCGCTCTTCCGGCTTTTCGTACTTTCTGCCGGTGGACAAGCGTCCTCGTTTGCGGAAGGGGTCCTTGAGAGAGACTCCTCTGTGATTTCCACCAATTCTCCCAGTTTCGTGTCTTGCAAGTCTTCTGCAATGCGGACTGTTGTAGGGTCTGCATTCTCGTCATTGACCAAGGAGCTGCGAGTCTGGCGCGTGAGTCTTTTGGGGTTCAGCTCGACCTCTGTGAAATTTATGTCAGTAACAGGTGGTGCGGTGCAATGGGCGATTCTCGACTGCTCTTACCGGGTTCTCTGGAGGATCGGGTCCTCTTTCCAAGTACACTACGTGCCATGGTTTCGTGAGATTTTGTATGTGTACAGTGGATATCCAAGTGCAATCGAGCAGAAGGAAGGAAGAAAGCAGAGGGGATGCGTATGTTGAGTTGTTGTCAGTTACATTCGATGTTTGTGAAAGTGAAGCAAGTACGGAGTACTCTTGCTGGCTGTTCCAAGATGCTAGCGTTCTATTAAGTAAAAAAAAGGGAGAGCGCGCTTCGGCGCGTCCAGGTCTCAGGTTTTCCGCGATCGAACGCGTAGATTTAAAGTGGTTTCTCTCTGACCCGCGTCACGCTATGTAAGGTTAGCCCCTTGCCTTACTAGCTTGGCTGCCTGGGCTGCCTGGGCTGATGCGCGGCACGTGCAGCCACTCTAGAGACGCCACTTCTGGGGCCCGAGCTTTCTTCACAATTGACAATTGACCCGATGACCGTCCCTCAGTTCCCCTCCCCCCTGAGAATGGAACAAGGCGATCTCCGTAGCTGGAATTCAACCGCACTCAACCGGCCGGCTCGGCTTATTGCTTGTTTGCGGTCCTAGAATCCACTTCTCTTATCATTCCAGCCAGGTCCGACGTCGCCACTCCTCACTTTATCCTCATTCGGGTAGGCAAACGTCGCGTGTCCTCAAATAACCATTTGGATATGCTGTAAATAAGAAGTCGTCATCCCAATCTTACCTCACAGTATGGTTGCTGAACAAAGGTCGACGTTGCTGGGAGGGAATTCTTCTCGCGGACCAGGGTGACAAGGATGGCCGACTATGACATTTCGGCCTATAATGGTCGCATCGAAGCGCTGCGAGACACGGAATATCCTATGCTGAAAGGTGAATATGAATTCCTCGCCTCACCTTGAACACTTGAACACCAACTGATCTGACCCCGCAGATGGTAACATATACCTCGATCATGCTGGGACCACCTTGTACGCAAAGTCTCTTGTGGACGAGTTTGCTGCGGACATGACCGCGAACCTCTTCGGAAATCCGCACTCTGCAAGTAGCTCTTCGCAATTATCCATGACCCGCATTGACGACATTCGAGTGAAGGTTTTGCAGCTGCTTAACGCTGATCCTTCGGAATTTGACCTCGTCTTTGTTGCAAATGCCACCGCAGGGATTAAACTAGTTGCCGAAGCTCTGCGATCAGCGCCTGGCGGGTTCAACTTTGTGTATCACGAAGCTTGTCATACCAGCTTGGTAGGCATTCGGCAAGAATCCAAAGTCAGTCGCTGTGTCGACACCAAGATGGTCCAGAACTGGGTCGATGGCGCCCCTCTTCCAGATGAGATAACATCCGCTGGAGCCCCCGTGTTATTTGGATACCCTGCACAATCCAATATGGATGGAGCGCGGCTTCCACTCGAGTGGTCTCATGAGTTGCGTGTTCGAAACACTTCTCCTGATGGATTTTATACATTGCTGGATGCCGCCTCCTATGTGACAACCTCCCCACTCAACCTAGGGGACCAGAAGTGTGCTCCCGACTTTACAGTCCTAAGTTTTTACAAGATGTTCGGATTTCCGGATCTGGGGGCCTTGGTAATCCGAAAGGATGCCATGCCTGTTTTCAAGCATCGGAAATATTTTGGAGGGGGCACTGTCAGCATGGTTGTCTGCGCGGGGGAGCAGTGGCATGCCATGAAAACCGAAAGTCTACATGAAGCTCTCGAGGATGGCACTTTACCAATCCATAGTATAGTGGCATTAGGAATTGCACTGGGGGTTCATACGCGTCTCTTTGGCACCATGGCCGACATCTCGCTGCATACGTCATATCTAGCACAGCGGATGCATGACAAGCTGGATAGTTTACGACATGGCAATGGACGACATGTATGCAAGATCTACTCTCCGGCAGTCAAGCGCAGTGCCGAGTCAGTTGTTTCTGGCCCCATTATAACATTCAATCTCAGGGATGAAGTTGGCGCTTGGGTTAGCTTGACTGAGTTTGAGAAAACGGCAGTTCTCAAAGGATTTCACATACGAACAGGTGGGCTTTGTAACCCAGGGGGTGTCGCGGCCGCACTGGATCTCAAGCCGTGGGAAATGAAGAGCAATTTCTCATCTGGATTTCGGTGCGGAAATGACAACGATATCTTGGGTGGAAAGCCTACTGGCACCATCCGTGTTAGCCTGGGGGCCATGAGTACAGTTTCAGACGTGGATAGATTCGTGGCTTTCATCGACGAGTTCTATCGCTCCTCGGATGGTTCTGCGTTCAACCAATCTACGAATGGGATAGGGCCGACCGTGGTAACAGACTTCGTGGTGACCAGCATCACAGTATTCCCCATAAAGAGCTGCGGTGGCTATCATATCCCAGAAGGGCAGTCGTGGGAAGTCAAGCCAGAAGGCCTAGCGTGGGACCGAGAATGGTGCCTGGTTCATCGAGGCACCAGTCAAGCCCTGAGCCAGAAACGCTATCCATGCATGGCTCTCTTACGGCCATGCATTGACTTTGAGAAAGGTGTTCTAGAGGTGTCATATACCGGCGAAATACCACAACATCTGCCGCCGAAAATCACGGTGCCTTTGTCATCCAACCCGGCCTACTTCGACTCTTGTGACTTCAAAAAATGGCGTACCTCGCGAGTATGCGGCGAGGAAATTGTGGCGCGCCCCTACGCGTCCGCTGCAGTCAATGACTATTTCTCTGAAATTCTTGGAGTACCTTGCCTTTTGGCCCGGTTCCCCTCAGGCGGTCAAGGCCAGGGCGTGCGCCATATCAAGGCACAGCTCCAACAACACCAAGCGGGATACCGCAAATCCAGACGGCAGTTACCCGGTGCCTTTCCAGTAGAGATGGCTACGCCGCCCGACTCCGACTCGGAGGTTGACCAGCGACGGATGTTGCTTTCAAATGAAAGCCCGCTCCTTGCCATCAACACAGCCAGTCTCCGAGTTTTGAATTCGGAGATAAGGAACCGGGGTGGTAGAGAAGTCTCCGCAGATGTTTTCCGAGCCAACGTGGTTCTAGACTCAACTGGCCCGGGAGACGACAGGTTGGCTTACACGGAGGATCACTGGTCTGCTTTGACCATAGGGAATCATCGATTCGAAATGCTGGGGTCCTGCCGCAGATGCCATATGGTCTGCATCCACCAAGATACGGCAGCCAAGAGCGAAGAGCCATTCGCAACGCTAAGCAAAACCAGAAGATTCCACGGCAAGGTCTTTTTCGGCACGCACATGTGCTACGCTACTTCTACCAGCCAGACTTCGACTTGTATCGCTCAGGTCCCAACGATAAGGGTTGGTGACAGAGTATCGGTTGATTGTTAGATCAGATAATCGAACCATGGCGCAGTACAAGTTAGCTACCACCAATACGGTGAATCCATAATGGCATCTACGGCGCCCACGATGCCTCTTGCCCTTTGGACATTAGTCTAGGAAGGCCTCCCTTTTACCCTTCTACCCCGGCCTGTTAAGAGACTCCGTGGAGTAATCTGCCTATTGTACAAGGTGGCACCCTATACGGGTTGCCGGACATCTGGACCCTGGAAGAGGATAGAGTTGAGACTTCTATCTGATATGGTACTGGTTGCGATCGGACTTTTGGCTGTAAACTTGATTTCGTTTTCCGAAACATGTATAACGTTGGCCTGCGGGATCGTGGGTGTCAAAAATCCATATCACAAGCCGCCGCAACAGGCTGAGGGCTTCGCCTCAAATCAATAAATCCAATGTCATGCCATAGACTCATGGGATATACAGCAGGGGGGTTCAACGGCCTGTGCGGTGAGAGCTACCTATTGGTCGGGTGAGTGCCCACTGCCCACCGCCGCTGAACCCGCCACTACCGAGTACCTATCGACATTACTTTTTAGTGCTATTGCACCTGACATAACATACCTCCTAGCCAACAAGCTGAAACCCGATAAAGAAGTTCCCTGACGTGCTTCCAATCAAACAGTCAATATGATTCCGGGGGTAGCTCCAGGTACATGTCGACTGCTATTTGTCCAGACTACCTACATAACCATTTTAACCTAGTATTCTACAGGCTACAGGTTACAGCAGATCTGATGATCGAGAATCGAATCCGAAGACGAACCCACCCCACACCCGCCACAACCAGCAGCGGCCTAGTCGCCTAGTCTCGGGCTAGTCGGGCTAGTCGGGGCATCATCCACGCGTCCGGGCCCTTTCTAGTGCCGAAAGTCCCTGGGAACAGAGGGAACGTCCAGGTTCAGGACTTTCGTTAGTAGGTATGTACATGTGCGTTTTGACGGTGGCTCAGCCACTGAGCCCAGAAGGAAGGAGGCACGTCCCGTACCATTCCCAATTGATCGATTGATTGATGGACGGATGGAACACACGTCAGTCAACCAAGGGTACTGTATAGGTCTGTACTTCTGCGAATTCACTCATGCTGATTGGGCATTAGGGTCAATGATTCAAGCCAATGCGGCGTCAATGTGGAGACTGTAACCTACTTCAACGTTCGTCTGCACCTGATCCCCTACTTACTCCGTACTTACCTTACATATTATTCTTATTACCTATTACCGTCCTTGGCCTCTCGAACCATCGACGGACTGACACACATGTACCTGTGTCGTGCGAAATAATACGCCCGACGACGTCGCTTATTGGGGTTGAACTGGACCAACGTTGGAAGAACGTTAACATGGGCATATCCGCTCCGCCCACAACCCTGCTGCTATTCCCGACGCCGCTGATGGCCCGCCTTTGAATGGGTCGCAAGTCAACTTTCGAAACGGAACAGTAGGAGAGATAGATATCGCAACAAGTCGACAAAGGAAAGAAAAGACAACGTCAGATAATGCCGCCACGGAGGTCGCACAAGAAGTCTAGGAGAGGTTGCCGCCGTTGTAAGAGTCGCAAGATAAAAGCATGTTACCTGCACCTCCCAACACCATCCTGAAACCATCATCATGCCGTCTTTCCCACTTCTTGCTGACCACTTCCCTGATAGTGCGACGAGATACACCCACGATGCGGCAACTGCCTCAAACATGGTGTCCTTTGCGACTTCGAGAACCCCGACATTGCCGAGTCTTTGCTGGTGCCAGACACGCCTGGTACATCGGCTACTTCTCCTGATCCCTCCACCGGCCTTTCTCCCGTCTTCTCCAGCCTGGCTGCCTCTTCGCCCAGCTTCACGACCGCAACTGCGCCTAGCTTTCCCGACATCCCCATTCCCATACCTCCCTCCTCACGCCATGCGAGTCCGTTACTACATCCAAGACCGACGGCACTATACCGAAACCCAGATACCCCGCCGATCAGTCAGACCTCGCAAAACAATCGAATGATGGAGTTGAGGCTCCTACATAATTACACCACCATTACCTCTAAGACACTATCTCTTCAGAATCCGGACATCGAGGCGGTCTGGCGGGATACGGTCCCGCACTTGGCCTTTTCTGGCGCCAGCTTTCTGGCAGATGGTCTCCTTGCCGTCTCGGCCCTACATCTCCGCCTCAAGTCCCCCAACGACCGTGAGCTCATCCGTGCGAGCCACTCATATATGGCCGCTAGTCTGTCCGAATACAGTGCTGCGCTGAGCAAGGGCATCAACCAATCGAACGCCGAGGCTCTGTTCTTGACGGCGGCCCTCATCGCGTTTCAGTCTACTGCCTCGCGCATATTCACTCGGGACGATGGCGGGGACGTTCGAGAACGAACCGACGGCTACGTCCTGCCCATATCGTGGTTCCATGCGTTTCAAGGCGTCAAGACGATTGTGGCTTCGAGCTGGCAGTGGTTGCGTACCAGTGGCATAGTGATACCCATCATCCAGTCTCAGCCCTCCCTAAACCTCAACCTCAGCGCAACCAAGTCGACTTTCTTTGGCCATCTCCTGGACGGCCTCGACCAAGAACTCGACCTTCTTGAGCCTGACTCAGATTCGCGCACACTTACCCGCCAGGCCTACCAACACGCGGTTGCAGTCCTCAATTGGGCGCACAAAGTACCGCGCACCGGTGCACCCATGGTGTTTCTAGCCACTGTATCCAAACGCTATGTCGAGCTCTTACAGGCGAAACGACCTCGTGCCTTGGTTATCCTGGCCACTTTCTTCGGACTGCTCAAGGTGTTGGACAGTGGGGTATGGTGGTTGAAAGGTGTCGCCCGTCGCGAGGTCATGGGAATTGTCTCGTTCTTTGACCCCGACGACGAGGAATGGTGGCCTCGGTTGCAATGGCCTGTCATGGTTGCCCTACACGAAGGCGACACCATCCCTTCTGAGATCTGGGGTGCCGATTTATCCGAAGAAGGAACCAGCGACCCTCACCGGGAAAGCGAACAAGTTCTGTCGCATATCGAAGTGCTTACGCGTATGTTCAACTCCATCGATGCGTCTCCAACAAGAGGGGCGACCTCTTCCGATGACGATACTGCACAGGTGCTACTCGCATTCGTGGAGAGGGCAGTGTCCTCGCCATCTCCGCCGATGCTGATGGATCTGCTGGATCTACCTGTACCCCAAGTCGACTGAGGGCTAAATGATATCTACTCTGCGATTCGACCACCATTGGACCAAGAAAGGCACAACTCCTGCACATTTTTCGAGGCTGAGCAATACCCGCCCGAGAAATGGGAGCAATAATCTTGATACGTTTAGAATATAAGGTGAGTAGCTGGGACTTATTCCAGACAATCCTGGCGGCTGGGATTGAAACGATCCTCCAAACTGCTATCCATGTCGGAAAATTAGCATAGTAATTTCTTACTACGAATATCTGCCCGCCCAGCAAGCAGGTTAGCAGGAACTCATGGCAGTTAGGCCGCGGCGATATTTTTGGGAATCACCACCTCGTTGGCAGTGCTCGCTCCACTGTTACTTCAGCTCATTAGATTGGCTGGGTCGCATCTGAGCAGCTAGGCAGACACGTCTGCCTGGCTCAGGACGCGAGGGATGCTGTGGGGGCCATGAGTAGGCAGGACTTCCTCGTGGACCGGACACTGCTGTGCCGCCAAAGCCAACATCAACAACCAACACTCGCTCGGTCAGTTCAACTGATTTATTTCGTTCATTTCGCGGCACTGCTCCCATACTTTTCAGACGAAGAAGAATCAAGCCATCCACCTTTTTCTCGTATTCGCAGCCCAGGCATACCCGGCGCGTACAACAAACGCGTGCGCACAAGCAACGATCACTATCTGTGTATACCAACCAGGGCCTTATTTGGTGTTCCGAAGCCACAATGGGTAGCATCATCTCTGCCTTCTTCCAGAGCCTTTTCCCGACTACAAGGGCACCCGAACCGAGGGCCCCGACCCATCTAGTCTCAGAAAGCCATACGGTCGACGACATGCAGGGGCCTAGCTCAGTGAACCCACATTATAAGCCCTCCCCTCCCTCTGCTCATAAGCACGAAGCGCCCATGGCAACTACCAGTGCCAACACAAAAAACAACGGCGACAAAGAAAGCGTAAATAAGTCTAATAATGCCTCTGAGGCTGATCCAGACGAAATTCGAAGGCTGCGTGCCCAGTTCCTGGATAATCGGTTCGGCGCTCAGGGTCAGAGAGGTGGTCGCAACAGGCGTGCGAAAGCGGCATCATAGACGTCACCGTCTTCTCTCGCCACATCAAAAGAGAATTCGCGCTTGGAGGATTCCTGAGCACCCGGGCCTGACTGGCAGCTCGAGGACGAAGCATATGGATGCTTGAAAGTGTGCTGCAGGTCGAACCGGGGGCAAGAAAGTATCGCGTTCTGTATCCGAGGAAACTGGGCGATTCACATTCCAATAGACCAACAACTTGATCCAAATGGTTGCACTCTAGTTAGTTCATGATTTAACGGCCCGTTAGCGCACTCCAACAAACTGCCGCACTTCTACCTGCCTTGATGCATGGTACAATGTGGATTTGCCATGGGCAGCGAATGGTGGGTGACTGGGGCTGCGTGAAGTCAAGTTCGATTCGACCATGAATCTATGTGGCATATACTGGCAGCGGTAGCCGCCGCCGTCGATAAAGGAATGGGGGTCTCTCATGAGACTTGGCACAGATGCAGCGTGGTTTGGGTTGCCGCGGGCTGTAACGAAGCGGTAGACTATTGTCTTAATACGAAGGAGATGAGATGGTGAAGGGCTGTGTCATCAGATCAGGCTGAGCGCGCGTGGCCAAGATGCATAAGTGCCCACTGGATCCTATCGGATATTTCTTTGTATTTGTACTTGGCCGTCCAAGGCGCGATTATCAACCAACCAGACTCGTTGTATCTGACTCGTTGGTGCCACCCCAGCCCTACCCGGCCCCGGGGTGTCGTTGGCGGCGGATTGGCCCGGTCAAGAGACCCTTCCTCTTTCTTGGTGTCTCCCGCTGCCCTCGATCCAATATAGTATCCGAGATGAGCAAGACCCATCACCAACACTATGTTTTTGCTTGATTTGCCATTGGTCACTTGCTTGATAATACACTCATTTCTATAACATGCATGCGCTGAAATGCAACATTGGGGTTCTTGCGATTTCTTCACCGTCATTCCTATTATTAAGGCAGCCTGCTTGCTGGTGGCCACCAGTTGCAGTGCCTCAAGTCCCAGCTGAATGACACATTTCCCGGGTCTCCGTTTTGGCTCCTACTTTCTCGCAGTCCCGAATTATGAGCTCATGTGCCCCCCGACTTGTTCCAAGTTTAGCTATAGGGTAATCATTACTGCTCAGCTCTAGCCTGGCGTATACGGTATGGGTTGCCACAACCACTGGGCTGACTGCTGCTTATCGGGGAAAAAGAGAAGGGGGGGGGGGGGGGGGGGGGGGCGCGGAGGTGGGCG
>QUSE01000028.1:791759-890044 GCA_006508115.1 Apiospora malaysiana
CCCCCCCCCCCCCCCCCCCCCCCCCCCCCCCCCCCCCCCCCCCCCCCCCCCCCCCCCCCCCCCCCCCCCCCCCCCCCCAGAAACGTGGGCTTCGCCTCAGGGCCTGCAGAAGAATCATTCTCTGCGAAACTTGATTGGCAGGAGGAATATGCTGCATCTTCCGCCCTCTGGCCCCTTGATGCCAAGCCCTGTACGCGGGTTTCCTCGACCCCCCGGCGCGTAGCACAACGCTACCTATTAATGAAGATTGCCTGCTCCCTCTCTCTCTCACTCGAGATCACTCTTATTACGTCGATGGGGTGGCACCCCGGGACAAAGAACGAAAGAACGACAGAAAGAAAGAGAAAACGTGTTTGCTTGCCCCTGCCTGCTGACATTGTGCGACTCCAACCGCGCCTAAAACAAACCCACTCCCCCATGTAAGCCGTAGGGCGGTGATGTCTGATTCGTGAGCCGCTCAGCCGGGACCCTATGAGTGCGCCGGGCCTGCGCACTCTCGCAAAGCAAACGGACACGGCTTTGTTGCCCAATCACGGACTTCAGCGACGCCGATGCGTATCTGCAACCCATCTCGGCATCGGGTGTGTGCGACTTGACGTGACCAACTGCAGAAGTAGGCATATTCCGCCCATATTAGTAAGTATGCATACAGTCAGGTCCAATTCAAGTCAGTCACCCAACCGCGTCTGACACATCGCACCCTATGGGGTCAAGCCATGGCTCCAGTCTTTCGGGTCCAGGCGGTGCTCTGTATCTGCGTAGGTAGGTTGGTACTTTCAGAAATAGCCGCGCACATTATCTTTGCAATCATGGTGGTGGTGGTGATGATGATGTCGTTACTGCCATTGTCGACAGGCTGCCGTCAAAGTGCTGTTACTGATGCCTTAGTGCTTACGGAAGGGGAGGGGTATTTTGGGACAGGGAGAAAGCAACGCCCAATCCGTTTGACGGCTCTGCACGTTTTCCTTTTTCTTTTTCTTTCTTTTCCTTTTCGCTCGGCGCTCGGTGACTCTGTGAGCATTTGGAACTGGAAGCTGCCACTTACAAATACTATTCGTGTCGAGGGCTGCTATTGTGGCGTTCCGATGTGCCACTCGGGAGAACTACGACGTGTGCGCATGACCGACTGACCGACTGACTAACTGACTAACTGACTGAATGACCGACTAATCGACTAATCGACTGATCTTCCACCCCCTCTAGGCTGCGAGTAGATAATGCTCTTGCCCATGCTCATTCTTCTGCTGGTGCTGTGCCTTGAACATGGTACCTATACCGGTAAGGCTGAATACGAGAGGCCCCGTGTATATTTGTGATCCCACCCGCATCGAAGGATTCGGTTGCTTGTCTATGGCCCAGCTAAGCTAAGCTGATACCCCAGACCACCTACTTCCGCAAATGGGGATATGCGGGAGGGAGTGCAGTCACCAACATCTGTTATGGCAAACAGACTGCTCTGCTGTGGTGGCTCGGCCTGTTCAGGTGGACATACGACCAGTGAGTCTTACGGGGGCGCAAGGAAAGCATCTGCCTATTACTATTTGTATCATCATCTTCTATATATATATACATAGATAGATAGATGGATGGATGGATGGACATAGAGCATATGCATTATCTATATCTACAGGCACAAGGTGCTCCGTGATCTGATTCTACTTCAAGTCTAGTAAGCAATCCTTTTGAAACGACGCCATCTTTCTAGTTTCTTTTCTTTCGTTCTCAACTATCGTATTATCACCTCGTATCACATCTCGAAGAAGGAAACACAGTTCCGAACATGTTGCTGGAACTGGTGAATGTCACCACCCTACTCCAGCTGTCCCTTCTAGGCTGGGTTAGCTACTGCTTGGCCACGGCCGTGTATAATGTCTACTTCCATCCGCTGAGGATGTTCCCCGGCCCGTTGGCAGCTCGGGCCAGCAATGGGTGGAAGCTGTACATGGAAGTGTTTCGGCAGGAGTCTCCTGTGCATCTTCTCCAAAAGTTGCACCAGCAATATGGTATGTACGCCGTGGACCTCCAAGGCTCTTGGCCCGGGGTTCACTCGGTGGTGTTGGTATAGCCGTGAAGACTGTTGCTAACCACATTATGAACCATAGGCGATGTGGTGCGGTTAAGGCCAAATGAACTTCACTTCTCCTCCGCCAAGGCCTACCATGATATCTACAATCCGTCAGCGCGATGGGATAAGGATCGGGTTCAATACGAGTCTGTGGGAGCAGACCATTCCACAGTCAGCCTGATCCCGTACGAAGAGGCCAAGCAGAGGAAGGCCATTCTCAAGTCCCTCTTCTCCCATCGGTCTGTGCTGAACCTCCAGGGCTTGGTGCGGCGAAAGGCGGATCACCTTGTTCAAGTCCTGAGGAAGCGCAACAAGGAGGGCAAGTCCTCGGATCTGCTCATGGCATTCCGATGCATGGCGCTGGACGCTGCCACCGACTTCTGCTTCGGCACCTCTCTCGATGCCCTCGACGCCCCCGAGTTCCGGGCACCGCTCCTGGTGGCCATGGACGCCGCCCTGCCGGGCTTCGCCGTCATGAAGCACTTCCCGCTCCTGCGCAAGATCGCCCTGTCTCTGCCCCCCTGGTTCGTGGGCGGGCTCTACCCGGACATGGTCGGTCTCCCCCGAACCCAAGAGATGCTACGCCAGCAGGTCGCCAACGTCATCACGCACCCGGAGGTCTTCAAGGCTCAGTCGCACCCCACCGTGTACCAGCGCCTCCTGCAGGACCCTGAGGCGCAGCACATGCACGCGCACACGGCCTCGCGCGAGACGGTGTTGTTCGACGAGGCCAACACGCTCATGTTCGAGGCGACTCACACCGTCGCCGACCCGACCATGTTCGGCCTCTTCCACATCCTGAGCAACCCGGCCCTACACGCGCGCCTCCTCGCCGAGATCCGCACCGTATGGCCGGACTCCGCGGAAGGCGCCGGGGCGGCGGCGCCCCCCTCCCTCGAGGTCCTCGAGACCCTGCCCTTGCTCACGGCGACCATCAAGGAGTCCCTGCGCATGGCCCCGGGTATCGCCTCTCCGCTGTGCCGCATCACGCCCGCCGGGGGCGCCGTCATCGCCGGCCATGGCGTGCCGGGTGGCGTCACCGTCGGTATGTCTATCTACCACGTGCACCACGACGCGGCATTGTTCGCGAACCCGGAGCACTTCAACCCGGACCGGTGGCTTGCGGAACGGAAGGAACAACGAGAAGGGCTCGACCAGTGGTTCGTCGCCTTCAGCCGCGGCCCCCGCAGCTGCCCCGGATCCAACCTCGCCTGGTGCGAGATGTATATCCTGCTCTCAACTATGCTCCGCACCTTCGACCTGCGGCTCGACCGCACCACGGCCAACGACCTGGCGTGGCGCGATTGCCTGGTGCCTTACTTCACTGGGAGACACCTACATGCTTGGTGCTTGCCATCCAAAGAGTAAGAGGGGTCTTTGGCCCGAATAACTGTATGATGATCGTCGGCGGAAGGGATATCTTATTTGCATGCTGGGAAGGTGTTTGGTGTTATTCCTTCCTTTGGTCGCGTTCCTAGGACTGACTCTATACCCCATTTGTTTTTACGAGCAGAGTAGTGTAAGATAGTATACTAGGGAGCCTTGGGCGAATGCTGTTAGCGGATCTTCGCAATGTACTCTAAGGTTTTTCGTTCAAGTCGCATTCTTTTTCAACACTAGCCTATCACCTCAGTGACTACTATTGAACTTCATCAAGCCACAGCACCGCATCAACTATCATGATCGGAGACAGCGACCTGACAGTTATCAAAAGCTGGATGTTGCGGCGGCCTCACGGGCCAACCAGCTCCAAAGGGGTAATATCCTGCAAGCCCCAGACAAGGCAAACCGAAATAAGAGTGTTACCTGGCAGATAGGGATATCGAAACGGCCCGGCCCATGTGTTTGCTGTGAATCATCCGCAAGGACTGGGGTACCCGCTATAACAGGGAGCCCTCGCTCATCGGAGACACCTCCCTAGCTTCATAGAGACCACGAGAGAAGCCATTATCGAAGCTATTTTCAACAGTCGACGTCATATACTAACACAGAACGTAAAACAAGTCCATGTATTGTGGCTATGGTCCTGTAAACCCAAAGTGATCTAACCTGTGGCAGATAGCCCGAACCTGCAACTGCTCCAGTACTGAAGCGTGGGACAGGGGTCTTCTCTTCCCACTTGGGAATCGGGAATCTGTAGTATATTCTCCCGAGGTCCAAAGAGTGAAACAAGACTTGTTTTGTGAAATGATTTGTCGATGACTCGTGTGTTTCGTCCGGTCGCTTGAAATAATAACAACCACATACCCGGTATCCCCCACTTGCCACTTGCGGGGGAGTAGGTGCCAAGGGTCACCCCAACGTGGGGGTTGCCTTCTTTGTCAAATACCTCCGGACTGCGGAGAGCATTGCCCCGAACATCAATGAGGAGGCATGGCATGGCCGGTTCGACATGAGGAGTAAAAACGCGCCACAGTTGCCCACAGTGCCCGCCAGATTTTACCTATGAATCACCGTATACTACCATCGCGGCGCTTGCTGTTACAAAGCTTACGGCTACCCTCACGAGTCCCATTACGACAGTTTCAAAAACGAAATCTCAACAACATGCTCCAGGGTTGCAAAGCGAGGGAGGCCCTAGTCAAGGGCAACGGACCTTCGTTGGGCCTCTGGCAGACCTTTCCTGGCGCAAATATCTCGAGGACCTTGGCACGCTCTGCCGGTATTGACTGGGTCATGGTTGACTGCGAACATGGAAACATTGACGGCAAGTCAGCCATAGTCGGCTTTTTGCGGCTGCAGTCTCATCAGTGTCGTATATACAATGTCACTAATAGGGTATACTAGATGCTGCAATGCATGAGGCCGTTCCAGCCATCGCGGGCTGTGGAGTAAGCCCCTTGGTGAGACTACCAGACATGCAAGGCTGGATGATCAAGCGTAAGCCCAACCACAAGCCAGGAATTCAAATCTTGTGATCTGATGCTGAGCGGGTTCTAGGCGCACTTGATGCGGGGGCACATGGGGTCAGTCAGTAGCCCGAGCAAGTGCGAAACGATGGCTAACGTTAAGCCCAGATCTTGATACCGTTGTTGCGGACAGCTGAAGAGGCCAGGAAGATCGTGACAGCTGCCAAGTTTCCGCCAGTGGGCCAGCGCGGTCTAGGCTCTCCTTTTGCAATGGAGCGCTTCACACCGGTGCCAACCATGACGGAGTATCTCCAGACGGCCAATGAGTCTCTGCTCACTATGGTGCAGATAGAGACCAAGGAGGCGCTCGATGCGGTGGAGGAAATTGCGGCTGTGCCAGGCGTGGACCTGCTCTTCGTCGGGCCCTTTGACTTGGGCAACAACATCGGTCTACCTATTCTCGATGGGGTGATGCAACCGGGGTTGGAGGAGGCCATTGACCACATTCTCGAGGTAGCACACAAAGCTGGCAAGAAAGCTGCCTTCTTCGCTACGAGCGGAGCACAAGCAAAGAAGTATGCCGACAAAGGGTTTGATATGATCAGCGTGGCATTGGATGCGACTGCATTGCAGCAGACGATGGCTTTGTCCTTGAACTCGGCTCGGGGTCTCGATTAACCCTCAACAGGAGGTAGATACCGTTTGACCTGTTGACGTAGGTGTATATACAATCCTGGGCCAAACATGATGCGAGAGGCAGCGAACGGCAGGCTTGGAGAATAACTTTGTATGTTGAGTGACAATGGCGGGCTTAAGCCCCTTCGGCTACATCCATCTTAGCCTGCACTTGATCAACGGTGAACCGATGCATAAGCTTCAACGCCTTGGAGGCTGACTTGGGGTGTTCTTCAGGGGCGGCGGCCTGGCTCACGTGTATCTGCAACCCCCGATTTTTAGTTAGTATTTGGTGGCGTGTTAGTTCCAGAGCATCTCGGTTACCGTTACGTACCACCGGAACATCGAACTCGTACAAATCTCTCCAGCGAGGAACAGATTCGTCCTTGATGATATCGACCTCTTTGTATTCAAAGGGGCGGGCATCCCAAACGTTGGACAGAACGGACCTAGCTTGTGTACAGAGGCCACAGTTCTCCCTCGTAAATAAAGTGATGCGACACGCATGTTGAAACAGTCTGGTAGTGGCACGCATATCGTCGTAGCGGGTACAGCTACCTGGCAAGGTTAAACCAAATCCGTACACGGCACAAATGAAGGGATTGATCATCAATGAATGGCGGTACCTCGATTGACTGACTGATTGATTGACTGATTGATTGATTGATGTATAAATTCCAATGATGGAACTCCTAACTGCCCACCACTGAACTGACCGGTGGACGGTGGACGAATTAAAGGGTGAAGCAAAAGGTGGAGGGAAGGTGGAGGATCTCCCCCGGACCGGAAGGGGTTCCGCTTTGCAGCAACGATAGGAACGATAGACAACCGATTGTCAGCTTGACCCTTGTCGCTAGAGCGTCATCGCCCAATTTGCAGCCAATCCTGGAAGGCGGTGAGGCTGCCCCTCCAACATTCAAGCAATATTGTTGTTTCTACTGCATTCCTTACATCCCGCCTCAAGAACCCCACTAGATATCTACTATCACGAAATCGAGCCATCTTTCTATCCTTTGGCCATTTGCAAGTGCCAATCGAGCAGTAGTACTATCTACTGACGACACCATGGCTGAAAAGTGCGTCCACAAGGGCTGTGGCAAGCTATATTCCGACCCGGACGAGGTCTGCAACTACCATCCGGGCCCGCCTGTTTTTCATGAAGGGCAGAAAGGTGAGTGGGCGCGGCTACACATTGCGGAAGGCGAACCTTGATGTCCCGGCTGCTTTTCTTTTGTGTCTTTGCGATGGATACTAAGACTTGTATGATCCAATAGGATGGAAATGTTGCAAGCCCAGGGTCCTGACCTTTGACGAATTCTTGGAGATACCGCCTTGCACCCAAGGCAAGCACAGCACTACCGACCTGCCTCCCGAGATAGAGAAGAAGACGACCGAAGAAGTGCCTACGGACGCTTCAGCTCAGTCTCTCGCTTCCAAGCTGTCCGAGGTCCCGACAGACCTGCCTACACGTGCTCCGCTTGCGCCCCAGCCCGCACCAACTGCCCCGCCTCCGCCACCCGAGTCCGAAGACGACGAGCCGTCTCTCGACATCCCCGAGGGCAAAGAGTGCAGACGCAAGGGCTGCCACGCTACTTACAAAAAGGGCCAGGTCCGGTCGGACGAAGAGCAATGCGTTCACCACCCAGGCGCCCCCATTTTTCATGAGGGGAGCAAGGGTTATAGCTGCTGCAAGCGACGCGTGCTAGAATTCGACCAGTTCATGAGACTTGAGGGCTGCAAGACGTCCCCTCGCCATCTGTTCATCGGCTCCGGCCAGGACAAGAAAAAGGGCGCTGGCAGTGGTGGACCCTCCCAATCTGGTGGCGAGGAGTTATTGGAGACAGTGCGACACGACTTCTATCAGACCCCCACTACGGTGATAGCATCCTTCTTCCTCAAGAAGATCAACAAAGACACGGCGACGGTCGGGTTTGAGGAGAAAGGCTTGGTGCTTGACCTGGTCACGAGCGACGCCGTGCCCAAGAGATACAAGACTACTGTTCCGCTCTTTGGTACGATCGACACTGCCAAGAGCACCTTCAAGATTCTGGGCACGAAGCTCGAGGTCAGCCTGTGCAAAGCCGACGGGGCAAGCTGGCCTGTTCTCCGCAGTGACGAGCGGACAACTGGTGAGATATTGCAGATCGGCCGCGCCGGACGAGTGTAACCGATGTCTTGGAGAGATGGAGTGGATTTGCACTGCCAATCCTTTTTTCTTTCTCTTCCAAACACTTCGTCCGAAGGGAAGAAAACACCGCATGATAAACGAAACAAACGCCTGAAGCCGTCTTGGCGCGTCTTGGGATGCTGTTTGTACAACAAACTAGCGTCTTGGACTTTTGCGTGTAGGATCGTTGCAGATCTTGGGCAATCTTCACAGCAAAGACCCGCGAAGCCGCTGGAAGACGGCGACTTGGCCGCGGTCAAGGCAGCCCAACCGCCAACTCTCAGGTTGCAAAGCGGTCATCAACTGGTTAGCGGATGATATTCCACGCCATGGCGACGATCATCATATCCTTTTGAGGCAGTGCATATGAGAGATAGTTGGCTTATCTTTTAGTCTATAGCTTCAGGATGGGCATGAATCAAACACATCAGCGAACGTGCACCAGGTTTTTCTACTATTGAAAATTCCAAGAGGAGACGCTTGAATTGAACCTATCGTGGGCTTCGGGGATGGAGCCGGATCTTGTCGATCAATAAAGTGGAGATATGATGCTTTATACTGCGGCCGTAAGTGCCGCGACCTACCTGGGAGAGCCCCCTTCTTCTTTATCTGACTACTTGCTCAAGGCAAAGGGTGAGGCCATGGAACCGGTATACATGTGACCTTATGAGGGGCACCATGAGCGGACAGCCACGTCTTCGGGTTGCGCACATAACGTATGGCTGCGGATTAAACTCTGTTTATTTTCCACCCCTTTCGTTTTCATTCACCATCTAGAGTGTCCGCCGAATTCTAATCAGGACAGGATGCGGAGTGCCGGCTTCGCCTTCGTTAAGACGCTGTCGTCAATTGGATGCTATTTTCTGACGGGCGGCGGCTCATCCGCCCCCAAGGGAACATGGAGCCCTAAAACTTGGATTAAGCGTTTAGAGTTAAAGTTGCTAGTCACAAATACTGCACGTTTTAGATAAGCAGGATGTACTGTACTGTAGCGGTACCTGCTTGGAGGGGTGGTAGCGAGAATCCCGGGGAAAGGGGTGAGGGGGAGGGGGGGGGTTACTATGGGATGTCCCGTCGTTACATCCCGCCCGCCAGGTGCTGATTGATTCACCTTGCCTCATGGCTTATGCCGTTGACTGGCCGGCAGTGGGGGAGAAGTCTGGACTCTCGACTTCCATGTGTGGCGCTCTCTATCTCTCTGCGTCTGCGTGTCTCTTTCTTGTGTGACGTACGTATCTCTCTCTTTTTTTTCTTCTTCAACATATTCCTATCTCTGGTTGCTGGGAATGACACACTGCAATCACATCGGGCAATTTCGCAATTGTTCGGTGCACCTTATCGCTAGCCCCTTGGCAAAGGAAGATGGGGAGAAAAGAAGAAAAGATCAAGAAAAAGAGGCTCTCTTGGCTTTCATAAACCACTACCGATGATTGCGTGTGTGCTTCCTTTTGGCTATGATATCACGCCGTACGGAGTACGGCGCGAAGATCGGGCTTATCAAGACAAAGTATATCTGGATGGTTTATTTGTTATGGGGTATGCGGATCGACCACTCATCGTTTCCGCATCTCTCTCCCTCTGTGTGTGTCTCTCTTCGGTGTGAGAAGATTATGCACATTGTTTGCGTGCTTTCTGAGCATGCATGCATGTATGTATGTATGCATATATGATGGCGTCGTTGTGTCTCACTCGGATAGGCGGGAAGGGAGGCTGAGAGATAGAGAGAGCAAGAGAAGGAGAGACAGACGGATGGGGGCGTTTCGTCATGCGCACATCTTTATCGCGATGAGATTCTAGATTCTGGGAATGACTTATCTTGCGCTTACCACGCCAAGAATCCGAGAGGAGCTGTGTGAGTGAGTCGCCAAGCCCGTCTTTTTTCTTGCTCGGGACAACGATGATAGGCCCCAGAAGAAGACAAAAGAAGAAGAAGATGATGATGAAGATGATGATGATGATTACCTACCAAATAACAGACGTACATATTTACGCACAGACGCATTGGCAGCCTTAGCATACGGTCATCATCTTACCCGGGAGAGACGGGCTGTAATCCCCGAGTTGAAGAACGCGGCCAAAATGACCACAGTCAGGCTCCAATTGAGGCTGTGAGCTGATTTCAATTTGGTGGTGGTCTAAGAGAGGGGATCTGTTCAATCAGATATAGGATTGCATATAGGGCTTTGGACCGCTCTAGAATCCGTTGGGCCTCTATGAGAACAGGCAGGGGGGACAGGGGGCGTTTCTTGGGCAGTGAGTTGGGACGAGACGAGAACCAGGACGAGGATGCCCCATGTCATGCAGCAAGCAGCGCACCCACGCACGCACACACATATGGCGGACACAAGATTAACAAACCCGTGTTACTGGACCGGCGGATCATTGGTCGCTTCGCTGTTGGCCTCTTTGCACGTGCATGTCTCTTCAGCTACTCAGAGGCCCAGAGGTGCGTGCTTTTTCCACAATCTAGCGAGATTGTTTCTAAGCGGCAAGGTTGAAGAGATTTTTGCTGCGGTTGGTTCAGTAACCACCCCCTACCCGCCATCTTACGGAGAGGCCATGGCAGAAGGCAAGATAAGGCACGGGATGACGGGCGGTTGAAGGACATTACTTGACTCGCACAGGTTGCGCCTTTCGTAGGACGCGGATCCTTGTTGGCTTTCTTCCCCTATTCGTCACCTGTTTGTAAGCTGGCTGTTTCGTCAGTATGGACGAAACACTTCATAAAACAGAAAATAGCATCTGGCGAATGAGGAGAGTAGGCGAAATAGTTTGATTGATTCTACTCTGCACTGCACCTTGCCTCTCACTCGTCCTGGTAGGGACGTAGCTATGCTGTCTATACTCCTCTTCCAGTATAACTGACCCTCCGCATGCTCAACGCTCTCTCTCGGCGGAACAGGTATAATAGGTTTAACAAATAAAAATAGCACTGCCTAAATCAATGCTTTCCCATGCCAAATGGACTCGAATGAGTCAGACTCCAACCAAACGCTCCCAGTAAATGCCATGTATCCCATCAGTCGTAACGAAAAGGAGACTCGTCATCATTCATGCTGTTCCTGTCTTGTTACTTGATGCTTCCTGAAGCCATGGTATGAGACTTCCCGCAAAAAATGGCAAAATCAAATAATGAATGACAAAAGGGTCGGTCGCAATGATTCAACATCGGGAACCAACGGTTTCCCGAAACTCAAGTAGGAGGTCCTCGGAAAGGAAAATGAGAGACAGGAGGCCAAGTATAACCCCTCGTAAATAAAATTGAACTCCATGCTCAAAAATAAATCTGAGCCCCAGCGGAACAAAATCCATTTCGAAAGAAAAAGTCGCTTAAACCAGTAGCCCCTTGCGACTCTGTGGTGACCAGGGGCGGCTGGCATCGAGATAATCGTTGGCAGGTCGCATGAGGACGGCTTGTATCAAGGCGCGGCCTCCGCTCATGCTCACGAAGCTGGGCCACTGCCGTATTACTTCGGAATTAGCGCCAACGTCGATCTCGAAGAAAAACCGTTCTTCGTCACCAATGGTGCTGATAAGGCTGGGGCGCTGCGAGTTCCGGTTCATGGATCGTCTGCCGTCTGCGTTTGCGTCTGCGTCTGCATTTCCGTTAAGGCCAAGTGTAATCCCGGAACTACTGTGAAGGGGCGGGCGATTAGCCTTAGGTAAAGTCTGGTGCTTCCAGGGAATCGGCTTACTTCTCTTCTTGTCCTACGGTAGCTTTCTCTTCGTCGCTAGTCGTCTCGGACCTTTCCTTGATAGAAGTGCCACGGGTGCTGTGTGCCTTATGCTTCGCCTTGGCCTTCTTGTACATCCTGTGGAGGCAGAGGGAGATGACATGGCCAAGGCCAGCGACGACCAGGACCGGAGTACCCATGGCGAGGGCCCATATTGGATGTTTCACGTTGCAGAGGGAGTGCCAGAGTGCCAGCACGACACCCCCAATGGCGATCTGGGAGCCTATCTGCATCATGGTCCACGTAGACCAATACAGCGACATCAGATCCTCCCCATCGCAGAACTGTAGGGCGAGAAGGCAGAAGGTTTCGATGACAATGACGGCGGCGGACACTAGAAATATGAAGATGGTAGCCACCAGGGCTCGCTTCAGCTTTCCTCGAAACACTTCCACGGCGAAGTCGGCCTTATCTTTGTACCACATCGTCCTGAGGAATATTGTGTTAGTGTTTGGCAGATATTCGGGAAACCCGACAGCCTCCAGTCATGATGCAATACTGGACAAGGTAACATAACATACCATTGATAGATCCACGACGCAAGAAACAGGAAGAATATCACAAGCACGAACATAACCCAGTAAAGGCCTTCGAAGCGGACCCTGTCGAGTCGCGAGGCAAATTTGGCGTAGTGGTTACATCGACCTGGGTCGAAAGGTTGAAAACCGCCGTGGCCAGCCATATTGTCGTTATGAAGTGGTGGTTTTCTGGTCTAGATCCGGTGGTAGGGAAAGAACGCAAAGATAGAGTGCATATAAATCGTTAGGAAACCGTTTGCTCTTTGGTGTTGGTTTGATTCCTTCTAGAACATGGAGCAGATACAGACGTAGAAACAACCGGGCTGGAGAAGCGTGGGGATACGAGCCCAAGTATATAGTACGAGGAGAGATGCCCGAGCTAGGATGAGGCTCGCCCACCCAGGGACGGGGAAAGAGAACGGCAAGTACTCGGTTCATGTCGTTCACGAAGGCGTCCTTGGCGGGCTGGATGAGGAGGCCGTATTCCCAGAGCAAGTCTACCAGTATCTACAAGGACCCTTGGCTGAGTGAAACCTTACAGTGGGTTTCCTGCTCACTCATCAAACTGTATGCGAAGCGAGAGGGATAGAGCAGGTGGAAGCGGCCCCAAGGGAGCCGGTGGCTTGCCCGGACCAAACGCCCAGGCGTCCGCTCCAAGCTGCCAAGTGGATAGCCGCATCTGATGGTGTTGGCGGCAGGTGGTCGACAAGGTCAAGGGTATATTAGGTTCGGATTACCGACTGTGTGACATTATCCCCTTTCAGACTTGACATGTCGTTGCTTGGCGGCTGAGGATGAGTGGGACAACGTTGCTGATCCTTGCCTTGGCGTAGATGGGATGCCGCCGCTAGCTGTGCTATGCAAATAGCGCCAAGAGATCGCTACCCATCTCCTGCCCGGCGTAGCATTGTATACTTTTTCCTGGGAGTCCTGGCTTGCCCGAATCCATCCTGGTGGATCCGCCAGATCCTTGTGACGATGCGTACTATACACCTAGTTGTAGACGTGCCCCTCAGGTACGTCACTCGCCTAATGCAGCCCAATCAGAATCGCGGCAGGTATACATTGAAACCGAAAGGGCCTATGTGGCTAGACGCCCAGATACCAAACATCCGTCTACTACTGACTAGATAGACGGCAGAGAGAGTCGCTACACTCGGGCAGGTCAGCGCATCAATAGCCGTATTGGATGACTACCGAAGCAAACCTACAGGTAAGAGCAAAGCAGGGGGGCAGAGTATAGTAACGAGTTCTCTGCAGCCACAGCCCAACAGTCAGAGAGATTACCAAATACAGGGAGCTACCGAGTTGAGATATACGCAGTAGACAGCAACGCGGAAGGCAAAATACCGGTTCGGCCGAACTGGACTGGACTAGGCTTGACTCAGCCACAGTTCAATTCGACTCGACTCGACTCATACGCTGCTAACTCGAGGTGAGTGGAAGGGACTAGGTCCTCGGATAGGCATCTTCTAAGCCTCGGGAGTTTTTATTTTTTTCTTTTGGCCGCTTGTCGCCTCGGGGCCCGGTCTGCCACTACTCCATCCCCTCCATTAACTCGGTCCTGTCAAGAACCATGCCCTTTTGCCCAATATACTCACGGAGGGCTTCCCACTCAGCACCTTCCTCCTCACCTTGACGCCATTTCTCTTGAAACCCCCAAGCACAGGCCACCTTGTCCAGCGCCGCCCTTTCTTCTTCCCTGACCCAGCGCATACGCAGGGGAATACCCGGGGCCCAGGTAACGCGCTTCATTTGATCGTTAGCAGTGGCCACGGCGACGACTCCAATGGACGCAGTAAAGCCCACGTAGGCCAGAATGCCGACAAAGGCGACTTGGGTGGCCATGGCTGGGTCCATGGCATTCTGCAAGATGGAGAAGTTGGACGCCAAGCCATATGCTGCGAGGGGGGTCGCGGCAAACGCAGCACTAGGGGCCAGGGCCTTTCGAAGTAACTTAGCTCGTATGAAGGCCGGGGTAGTATAGCTATTTTCAATAATGCCCACTGCGGCATCGAGATTCTTGGCGTCCACCGCCGTGTCAAGCGCTGTTTCGATTACCTCGGAGTCTATTGCGTTGGAGGCCTTGTTGGGATTCTGCGAAGTGTAGCTGACGGAGCCAGAGGCCTCGTTTGGCACAGGTTTGGAAACGTAGAGTTGGAAAACCTTGGGCAGAGTCTCAGATTTGCCCAGGACTGCCTGAACTTCAACATACTGCCGTAGTAGGCTTGGCGTGATGAAAACAGTTGGATGAACCAGTGTTGCGTAGGCCGTATCTGATATCTTGTCGATCATCTGCCTTACTTGTGTGGAGATGTTTCCATCTACATCAGCCGTATTGGAAGAGCGGGTGGACGGCACCGGGGCGCCCGAACTGCGCTCGTTTCCGTCCAGCGAGAGCAGGTTGGCAGCAGTCGAGTCCAACTCATTCACCATGTGACTGATCTGGGGCTGGACGGTTTCGTCCGTGATGTAGTCTGCCACGACGCGGCAAGCTTGCAAGGCCGCACTTACGTCGGCCTCGGCGGGTATTCGGTTATCGTGCCCAGTAACCTTGACTTTGTTATTTTCCAGATATGCCATCATATCGGTGAGGGATGACAACTCCGCCCTAGCTACACGGGAAGTTGTCGGTGTCCCTCGGTTGCCAAGGCGAGCAGAGTTTGCATTTGACTCAGACGCGACGGTCGCCTTGGTGCCTTTCGGGCTCTTGGGGGCGGCAGCAGCTCGCCATGACGAATTGGCCTGTGTAGTCGTTCTCGTCGCGACGCCGCGGGTGGCACCAAGCAGAATCCCTTGGGGCTTGACGAGGTTTGGCGCAGTGAAGGCGGCCCCGGTCGTCGTCAGGCGACGGGTCGCAACAGCGTCGCATAGCTGGCAGATTTGGAGGGGTCGAGGTCGAGGCATTGTCCTCTCTTTCTCTGGCAGGACCTCCTGCAATTGGTCTTGGCTCGGGAGGATACGCGTCACATGAAGGTGCGAGTTGCGTCAATTGATGGGTGCTGGGTCAATTGGTTACTGAGTACGGAGTAGAAACAGACATGAAAGCTTGACGTTGGCATCGCCGTCATTAGATTGGTGCTTGGGGGTGCTTGGGGGTGCTTGGGGAGCGCGCCTTGCGTCGCCGGGTGGATCGATTTCTTCCTTTTTTGCTCCGAATTTCCTAGTCTCACATTGGCCCACCCAGCTTTTTTCTCTTAGTGCAGCGAGCAGGCGAGATCGCTTTCGTCGGCAGGGGTTTTACAACCAATAGCATAACATAACAAACATATTTATTATATACCTACCTCGGTATACTCGATCTTCGACCATTGATACCATGATCTGTCAATCTCGTTGCATGCTAGACACAAGATCTAGGCAGGGACATATAGCCCATGAGCCTTGGTGGGTAGCTTAGGAGGAGTAATTGATGATCTGCCTCCCAGGCCAAGTTCGTCATCTGCTGTCACAAGCGTACATACAGACACAACTCCAGTAATATGATCGACCACGCTTTATCCTCCATGATGGATAGATGCCAAGGATGTGTGGTAGGTACAATGAGCGCTCCGCCCGGCTGCTTGTTCACATGGAGAGAATGCCATTCTTCACTAAGCTCAAAAGCAAATCTCATATAGATTGCCAAGGTCGGGCCAAGCCCGCGGACGTCAGTAGCGGTCATCGCGATAACTGTTGTCTTGGGCACACAACAATACAAACTTAGCACGGCGGCTCAGCGTCTTGGACTTTCTTGGCGCAAACCACGTCGCCTGCGGGTCGTTTGGGAGAGGGATGCTGCCTCCAGGCTGAATCGACACTGGCTTTCACCATGCGTATTGCCCATTCCCAGATGACGTGAAACGAGGCTGCCTGTGTTTGGTTGTCGAAACATGATGGCGCGGAGACTGCCCCGGAGGCTCCGCGGTGCCACCATGTCTCATCTGTATAGTCGTCCAGAGCCAATCCGTGGTCCATGTGTTATCTTGTATCGGTATTCCTAATCTAATGATTCACTTCCTGTCTGTCTTGCGCATTGACATCAGGTCGCAGTCCATACAAGGGTGAAGGATCTGGAGGCGTTTCCAAACGGGGCGTTTGGGTCGATCGCACCATCCATGTGTGCTGGTGCTACCGGTAGGTAGTAAGGAGTGTTGCGGCAGGCAAAACGAGGATAACCATATCTACACTTGGATGCAATCAATGCCCAGGGCGATGTTCAGGTCAAGCCCGCACAGGCAGGGTACCCCCAGCCTGTGAGCCGTCTGCTTGTGATCCTACGGTGCTTTGGTATGGAGACGCTGTCCCATACTGCATTTGCGAAGCCATTCCAACATTCCGGGCAGCTACACGATCGATACCATGCAAGTATGGCATCTGTTAAAAAAGGCCATCTAGTATGAAGAAGAATAAAAAAAAAGCCCCAAAAACAAAACAACAAGCGAGATTCAACCGGCTAAGTGGTAGGTGTCTCTCATATTTTCTCATCGAATAATTTTGGAGGGCTTTGAGCCTTTAGCCACCACCAATCTAGACCCTCTGTAGACCCTCTGTAGACCCTCTGTAGACCCCCTGCACTTGCACCCAGTCTGCCGGCGCTATCCCCCACGGGCCCCAGTAAAGAGGAATGGACGGGCCCGGATCAGCGCCCAACTCTTCCACTGGACTGGGTGGACTGGGCCATTGGGCGCATGTACTGTTGTACATCAGGTCGCCATCAAATTGATCCAATTTGACGCACAGCCGCAACGCGTAAGTACATGTACGTAACAGAGTAAGGCTGGGGCTCGGATTGGCCAGGCTGCAATTGCAAACTATCCCGCCGCAACGTCAGGCCTCGATTTGCTGGATGACGCAGGTCTAGCAAATCATCGATCGGCAGCCTCTTCTTCGCTTTTCTAACCCACGACCCGTTGCAGACAGTTCATACATATTGTAGTCTCGTTAGCTTAGCATCGGTGCTTTTTATACCATTCATTGAAATTGACTCCACTCGTTTTGGTCTTTCTTCGGTAGTCAATAGCCCAGACAGCAGACAGACCGCGTTTATCCAGACCATACACACCCAACTCGAAAACCCGCCCGCGCGGCAGTGGTACCCTTTCTGCGACGACTCTCATTAGAGAACCAACGCTGCTTCCGACATGCCTCCACCACCCCCGCCACCACCTCCGCCAGGTGCAGGAGGCCCGCCGCCTCCACCCCCTCCGCCGGGAGGCTTGCCGTCGAGAAAAGCAGTGACTGGCGCTGGACGAGTACGCCGCCCAACAACAGATTTCGGACTTCCAGACGAGCGTGCTGACCATTTACATAGGGCGCTTTGCTCACAGATATCACCAAAGGGAGGGCTCTCAAGAAGGCCGTGACGAATGACCGATCCGCGCCTGTAGTAGGGAAACCGTCAGGCGGCGGTGCTCCTGTCGTCGGAGGCGCGCCTCCGGTTCCTGGTGGTGCTCCCCCAGTACCAGGCACCAACAGAGCCAGGAACAACAGTGATCAGGCCGGCCGAGATGCCCCAGCTGCTGCACCCGTGGACGCGGCACCGCAACTGGGCGGCTTGTTCGCAGGTGGTATGCCCAAACTGAAGAAACGGGGCGGGATAGACACAGGAGGTAAGCCATGAGTCTCGAAGCCCACGAAATCTGAGTGGCTGCAGCTGACCCATCGTACCCAGCCGACTCGGGTGCTTCATATATCTCGGACTCCGAATCATCCTCGAGCAGGGGCGGTGCCCCCAAACCGCCAACGGCGCCGAGGCCCCCGCCAGGCGCTGCGCCGGCCATACCGGGGCGTTCAGTGCCTTCCATTCCGTCAGTTGCGAGCCTTCGAAAGACGCCCAGCGATCAACCTCGACCCATGTCTTCGGCATCCATGAAAGGACCCCCACCGCCAATCGGTAAGAAACCACCGCCGCTGCCGACCTCGCGCAAACCTTCAACCGCGCCTCCTTTGCCTGGCGCACCAGCTCCTCCGCCACCGCCGTCAGCGGCACCGCTGCTACCGCCTCCACCCCCCAGTTCAGCTCCGAGACCGCCGCCGCCGCCATCTACCAATACCCCGGCACCAAATGCGGCTTTAAATGCGGCCATACGTGCTGGCCGCTCGTCTTCTCCGTCAGGGGCGCCGCCCGCGCCTCCGCCTCCACCTCCGTCCTCGGCCCCTTCACCCCCAGCGGCAGCACCGCCACCACCTACAAGCCGCTCACGTGCGCCCTCGAATCTGCGGACCTCGCTGCTCGATCCATCCTCCTACACGTTGTCGCACAATGGAAACAAGAGCCCCTCGCCCACACGGTCCAACACGACAGCCGGCACCGGTGGTAGTGGGACCGCCACGCCCCGGGCGCAAGGGGGGGAGCGCATCATCATCACCGACAGCCGCTGGAGGTTCGTCGACGAGGCCACGCTGCCCAAGCCGCGGGTATTCCAGGGCGGCCCAAGGAAATATCGAGCCGGACGGGGCAGTAGCGTCCCGTTGGATTTGAGCGCACTCTAGGAGAGTAGTGACCGCAAACCCCACGGGCATCCCGTTACGGACTTGGTAACGAGGAAAAGAGGCCAAACCGAAAGTTCGGGCCTGAAGATATGGAGAAGGGGGACCAAAGTGAAGAGAAATTAAAGGGGCATACTTTTCAAGACTGCAGCTATGGCAATCTGTGCGAGACGAAAAGGGGCAGTTTCGTTTCGGTAGTAACTGCCCTCCACCAAGACATTGATCTACTGCTCCACAAACGGTTGGAACGTCTAGAGACTAGTCAAAGACTCTCAGAAATGGAGACAGACAATAAAGCGAGACAATGAGTAGGTTAAGGTGTACATAGATAGGCACATGAGATCAATGAGAACAAACATGATAGTACTACGCAGTCTCTCTGACTGGTGACTCGAGGGTCAATATAGATGCAGTCTCAATCAGTCGATACTGAGGGGGTGTTTATAAATTCAACGCTATCAAATTCCACGAAATATAAGGATGGCCATCTGATCTGGCACCTTGGGTGTGTCTTTGATGAAATGCAGCGCAAGCTCAAACAAAATATCCATACATTTCTTCCTGCCGCGAAACAATGTTCTGGTGCATATTCACCAGTAATTGTAATTAGCAGCATCGCGAGCCCTTGCTTCCTCCTGAATCTCAGCAGTGCTCAAGGGGGGTTTTCCATGGAGCGCGGCCCTCTGCTGGTTGTCACACCAATAGCCGATGCCGTCCATTTGCTTCACCAAATTGGTGGCTGACAAAACTAGGTCTTTGAAGACACCAGCTGCCTTGAGATCCTTTCCAGTCCATTCTGCTTCCTCGGCAAACTCCAGAGTTCTGTTTTCGGCAAAAGCTCGCTCTGCCACAGTTGAATTGATGCAAACCTCGTAAAAAACGGGGAATATGCCTTTGTTCGGGTTTCCCTCAGTCTCCTCCGCGACGAGGTTGTTGACCTTGTCAACGATGTCTTTGGCACTGACGCCCATCTCCGTCACCTGAATAATGTTCAGCTCGCACGGGTGGCTGGTGCTGGAGTAGACCGATGTACGTCGAATTCTGACGGAGTGAACTACGGCATTCCAGTCTCCATGGTTGCTGAAGGAAAGATGCGGAACACTGGTGCCGTTGGTCCTGAATAGTAGTGGTTAGCGCAGTTCGGTGACGGTTTTTTCGTAATAGACTTACTCGACAGTCAGTGATTGTACCAGTTCCTCGGCGAAATATTCGCAGTGTTCCGACATGACCGGGGCCGTTTCGATCGTGAATTGGATGTCAAATGTTTGGCCCAAGCAATGCATGAAAACACAACCACCACTGCTTTCCTGTATAATCGTGCGGACCCGATATGTGAAATCCTCAGAGTTGACTTCAACCACGAAGCGATTTCTGGATTTCTTGTCCTCGCTTGATGTGACACATAGAAACTCATACAGCACCAACTTTCGTGATGGCGTCCAGATAGGAGTCGCCGTCGTGTCCCCAGACTCCGTCAGGCCCGCAATGTGATTCATATCTCCGCCAGACAGGCTGGCTATGCTGGTGAACATGAGATCGTTCGAGTGACGCTTCAGCATCTCCTCCATCTCGTCTGGAGATTTTAGCCGTGGGATTTGGTGGCTGTCACCTGGCAAGTTGATGTGTGCGGGATTCACTTTGGTCAAGACGAAGCGGCCCAACTCAGCCTTGAGTGAGATTCTGCCTTGGAACATTCTCAAGGGTTCCAGGATCTTTGCTAGCTTATTAGAGACTTTCCCTATCAATTCTGGGCTAGGGTTCTGTTTCTGAGCAGTAGGTCTCTGGGTCAGACGGTTATGCGGTTTCTTCGACGGTGCCTGTTGATCCATTGTAGAATGAAACTCTCTAGATTGGTGTTCACTATCAGTGATTCGGGGAGAAGGCAATAGGGGCTTCATCGACCATGACATGGACGCACCCACGTAGCTTTTCGCGGGAGAAAAACTGATAAGGTCTGGCTCGCTGTCATTTGAGCGAGGAGTATCCAGCTTATCCGACCCGATGCGTCTTGGTGTAGGCGTTGGGCTACATAGTACATCTCGATATGGTGCCTTGTTCTGCAAGCTACTTGCATTAGTAGTCTCAGGACTTGCGGTCACTGAGCTGTGTGTACCGAATGGATCGATCTCGTGAGCACCACCCCAATTTTCATTTGCCTGGAGAGTTGGATCTTGTGACAGTTGCGATGGCTCATCCACAGGTTTCGGGGCAGTTTTGGTATTGCCAGTAACAAGAGCTGTGTTCTTCGCCCACCGAGCAACATTTGGTGCTGCTTGAGGGTTCACACCAGAAAGGTCAGCTTGGACAGCACTGAGTGGGCGCGAACCAGGAGGGGATGCTTCATCAGGAACCGAGGTGCTGGTCTTGGGTACGTATTTGTAGCCCTTAAAGGGTGCAAACGCTGATGTGGCCTTGCTTTTCTCGATAGCAGGAGTGATTCTCTGTGGGACTGATTGATATCTCCCTGAGGCAGTGTTATAGAGCAGTTTGTTCACAACACTTCCCTTCGTGAATATCCTGCCATACTTCTTCGATACGGAAGGGAATATTGTACGATCCAAGAATATGTTTGTAAGCAGGCCCTCACTGAGATGGGCTATGTATCGCAGCTCGGCCATATAAATTACTTGGCTGCTCGAGTACAATAAATGTCGACCAGGGGTGTCTGGATCCGAAGATAATGCCTGGGAAAGGTCAGTCTCAAGCCCGGCGTTCTATAGTTCAGCGTCCCAACTCACATAGTACTTTGACAATCTGCCAATTTTCTTTTTGGCAATGTCGACGTTGTTTTCAGTTGCCGCGCCGATTTGGAGACACTTGCCATCCATGCCCACCATCACAGTACAACCAGATGACTTCTGAAGTTCATTAAGGAGTTGCTTGGTCGGCATGATATGGGTTATGGTCAAGCCGGCATTGATTTGTTCAGTGGACAGATGCCAAGTGCCCTGATGTTCCATTTGCATGAGCTCTCGAGGATACCCAAACTTGTCATATGCTTTCAACTCATCGTTGCCAATCGTAGCAGTCCTCCAGTCCGCAACATGCTGAATCTTGGTGCTCGATTTACCCTGGATCACATTAGCTGGTAGGAAAGCAGGTTTCAAACGAGAGGACTCACGCCAAATGTGCCAAATCTCTCTGACTCTGGGACTTGGGCAATCTCTGGCTGCACAATATGCTCCAAGATCTCTCGTACGGCATCCATAAGTACAGCGCCTTCGTCCGAGGTTGATCTGACTCTGAAACATCCCAGAGCGTTGTCCCACGTGATCTCTGACTTCTATATCGACAGTCAGTACAGAAATACGGATTTCCCATGTCTCATCGGACACTATCTGGCGCGGGTAGCTTTCTTACCAGGGATAGTTTGCCAAATTCGGAGAAGAACTCTTGAAGGCCGTCGGGGCGGAGAACCCAATTACTTGACAGCAGAAACTCGTTGTACTCTCCGTCTCTACCGGCTCTGTTTATGGATACTCTCTGGGAGACTTCCCGAGAAGTAGCCTTATCTGGCGCTTTGAGGTTTTGCTCTGTCCAATCCGAGTAGTACCTTTTCATGGCATTAAAGGCGTTGGTTGTGGGTGCCACCGACGCTTTCTCAGACGTGACCGACATGGTTGGCAATTGTCCTGAGAAGGTTATACATCCAAAGATGGAATGAAGCGGGCGAGAAGCGACGCGCTCTGACACAAGATATCGCTAGACGATGGTACGACGCGAACAGGGAGGGGAAATGGCTGTGTTGTGTTGATGGACGTAGGAGGTAGGTAAGGCCAGGCAAAGTGTGATTTATGCCTGTTCTGCATTGAAGTTAGCATCACTTCAGTGTTGTTCTTTCCATCAGACATCGTCGATCCCCTTGGCCAAAGGAAGTGATTAAACCGAGATCGTTGGCTGTGTCAAAGAGACAGGTCCCGCCGAGACAAACACACCTCAGGTTTCGCTATAGAAGCTTGAAATGGAAGGTGTCAACTCCAATGAAGACGAAAAGCAGACAGTTGATTCAGAGATCTACCACAAGTAGTCCAGAGACTTCAAGTGGCTGGTGACAAGTAGGTTGTGTGCTTACTTTGCATCAGCTTCTTTGCTCTGCACCCACAAGTGATGATTTACGAGGAAGGTGCGCCCCATGGACAGTTGCACAGGCACTTCCGTTACCTGAAGTAGAGTAAATGTCTCCCAGAGACCACTTACCGAACGCGACGATCTGATTCGAGACGGAGGGATCAAATTGAAGGAAAGCGAGGTTGCAGGAAATTCACTTACACGCATCGATATGTCGATGACGCTCAAAGAAGCATCCGGGAGGCTAGCCACCTAATTGTAACAGACACGAAAGCCGCAGCCGCACAGCAGTAATCAGGTAAAGAACCAAGAGAAGCGAGAGAGAGAGAGTTGAAGTGACCAGTGAATCCTGTATGGGCTAGAGAGACTGGGAGCTCTCAATGTCGGCGCCCACCAGAAAAGTGAATAGTGAACGCGTTGTGTGAGAGAGGTATGACGCGCATTTGCTCAAGCTTACGACCATTTGGCATACGGGCTGGATAGGCTGAATAGAATGTGAAAGAGAAAAGAGTTGGGCAAGGGAATAAATTCACAACCAGGTAAGATATGGGTGCCCGATCTGTCTTGTCACCCGTATTGCCCGTGATATGCTCTTGTCAGGATATGGCATATATGTTTCGTTGGGGAGAAGGACTGTTAACATGTCACTCGTAAGAACAAAGGCAAAATTCGACAATACGCCTGTTCTTTGTTCAACCTTGGAATTGATCTGATGTTAGGAAGTCTGCATGATCCAGGGAGGAAGTGTAAAAACGCGGAAGATGATGCTTCCCATCAAGTGAACTCATGACGACGCCCGTCGATGGAATACTTTGCTTAAATCCCATATATGAAAGGCTACACCAATCAATCTCTGATGTCCGTGGCAAGCAACTTAAAATGCGGGCCTTGGCAATCAGACAGTTGCTTTGGTTCACTCTTTCTGTTTGCTGCCGCTATTCTATGCTGTTTGATCCTTACTTTTTGCAGCTTTGCAGCCCAGGATGCTGTTGGATACACATCTGGAGACATTGCGATCACACCTTCAAGTAGCAATCCTGGACAGCTATTCAGTGTATATATAACCATCCACCTACCGCCATTGGTTGTCGAGGAGCTCAATTTCAGATCATGAAGATTGAATAGGGCAGGTACTAGGCCAACTATTCCATGGGATTATCAAACGAGCATCTGTGTGCTCCTCCCTTGGTGAACTCGTGCAGGCCAAACAGACAATATGGTATTAGGCAGCACCCGTAATCACGTGCAATTATACAACCAAACAGCTCTATGGCACAGTAAAAGACATGTAGCACCTTAACGCCACAGTGATATATTGGCCAGGGGTTTCCTGGCGACAATTCGAGTAACCTATTTGTTCCTCTTAGCCGCCTTCTTGCGGGCCTCCTTTTCGCGCGCATACGCATTGGATTCACGTCCCTCCTCCCCCTGAATCTCTGCCACAAGCCTCTTGTACTTCTTCTCGTAAGCCTCGTCCTTGGCCTTCTTGATGCGCAGCTTCTCTCTGGCCATGAAGTTGGCATCTTTCCGGAGCTCCCGCATGGCGCCCTTGCGCTCGTTCTTGAATTCGGCACGAAGCTTGGCGGCCTCGGCACGCTCACGGTCAGGATCGTAGTGCTTATTGGGATCAAAGGTGTCCTCGAACTTGGGCATGTTGCTCTTGATCGCCAGGGGGCGATGGTGATGTAGCTCAAGCGGTTTGCGTTGGATTTGGGCCAGCTTAAGCATCTGCTCTATCCTGGTTTGCGTTTTACGCAGACGATCTTTGAGGGCATCCGGGAAATGCGACCGGCATGGCTTGGACGATAAATGTCCAAGAAGCTGCTTGAACGGCTCAAAGGTCTCTAGGAAGGATGGTTTGTCTACCCACAGGGTCGCTGCAGCTTCCAGCACCTTGATTGTAGAATCAATGATGGCGATCTTGAAGATGCTTTGCTCCTTAGCTGACCGTTCGCTTTCCACACAATCGTAACAGTTCAGCTTTCGAATTTCTGCTGCCTGGGCATTGTTCACACGGCAGCCAGCAGGCAACTCGTGAATAGGGAACGGGACATTCTTCCTTGGCTGGGGGGCTAGCGCTAGGAGAGTGTTGAGGTTGAAGTTTATGAGCTCGGGCATGTATCTCTTGCTGATCTGTTGATATTGAAGGATCATGATGGACAGGTAGACACCCTTGGCGAGGTCAGATAGCTGCTTTGGCATTTTCTGACCCAAAAACCGTGCAATCTCGAGCTGTGCAGGCGTTACCACTTGGTGGAAGTGGTCCGAGGGCGGAAAGATTGTCCCGATAGCTGTATACATAATAAGGTCACCCAGATTAGGGTCGAGGGGTCTCGTCTTTGCCAATTCTTCCAGATGGGACCGGAACCCTCCTGCAACCTCGATCGGATATGTCTTCGCTAACGAATGTATGTGCCGTATCAGCTGCTCAAAGACGCTGAATGGTGCCAGCTTCCGCTGAGAAGCCAGGTAGGGCAAGTGATGGATCAAGGCCAGGGTGAAGTTGCCGAGTTTTGCCTTGTTCTGGGAGTCCAGTTGTGCGTGGAAAAGTGTACGGATCCTCACTACCACGACGGGCAACTTCTCCACCGGTACATTCTTAGTAGCATCCAGGAGCTCCTGGTGAGTTTGGGGGCAAGACGCGTACGAATACGGCACTCCATCAGGATCGGCCCTGGAACTCGTATTCGAGCTCTTACTGAAAGCCGGGTCTTTCATTTCGTTCTCAGCAAGCAGACCCTTGGTGAACTCATCATCATCCTCGTCATCTTCGTCGGGGCCGTCCTCATCATCCTCATCTTGCTCATCGATTGACAGTTCAGAACCACTGGCCACGAGGTCATCTTCGATTTCGAAGTCATCTTCATCATCGAAGCCCAACTCTGTTGCTGTTGGGAGAAGCTTCGACTTTTTCGCGATGCCACTGCCGAGACCAAACTCATCCTCCTCGTCTTCTTCCATGAAGTCGGCGGCGGGCTCCTTCTCTTCCTTCTCGCCTTCACTCTCGCTCTCGCTATCCGGCTCGCCTCGCATGCGTTTTTGTCGCTTCTCCTCCAGCTTTTGTAACCTCGCGGAAGCGTCGGCAGCCTGCTCCTCATCCGTCTTGGTGCGCTCTGTCGGTGCCGCCCTTCGATCCTGAAGCATTTGTCTCACCCGTAAGTCGTATTCCTTTTCCATCTTCACGCGCTCGGCGTCTTCGGCCGCCTTGTCGAGGGGCTCCTTGTTTCGGGGATCCTTGGTCCTGAATAGGAGGTCGCGAATACTACTGAGCTCCTTGTTGAGTTCTTCTCGGATATCCTCGTCTTCTTCTTTTGCCTCTTGCCGTGCGGCTTTGTGAGCTTTCGACTTGGCCATGATCTCGCTGTAGATCTCTTGCTTCGTCTTCTTCCTCTCCGGCTGGGCATCGTCGACGTCCATATCCTCGCCCTCGGTAAGCGCCTTCCGCTTGAGGTAGGCCCGTCGCCCTTCGCTGTCTTCATCTTCGTCAGAAAGGCCTCCCATATCCTCTTGGAAGTCATCAACCAAAGCCGGCCCGTCAAGTGACAGTGCTTTTCCTCCATGGGTAAGGTCGAACTCGGGCTCGTCGTCTTCCAGATCGAACATGGAGCTCTTCTTGTGGCGGGACTGAGTCTCCCGGGCAAAACGCTCCAGCATGCGCTCTTCAGGGGCAAGTGTCGGATCATTCTCTCCGAAGCGGCGATCGACAATTCCTCCGACCTTGTTCTTTCGCTGCTCGTCGACCATCAACGTCTCCCGGCGCCTCTCTTCGCTTGCAGTCTTGGCTTCAAGTGGGCGGCCATGAATTGCTTTGTTTGTTGGCCGATTACTCGTTACGTCGAATTTGGGTCCCCTGACATTGTGCTTGAGGTCCTATTTCATCATTAGCGGAAAGGATCGTGGTGCTGCTATAGGGACAACGTACGAAGGGGTTGAACTGCTCTCGGATGCCTTCCAGTGCAGCTCTCTTATCCACCCGTTTGACGCCGGACTTGGAATCCCTCTTCTTGTCCTTTTTGGACTTTTGTGGGCCAATCAGACCCTCTTTGTGCAAGGAGGCCTTAAGCCTCTTAAGCTGAGACCCGGCCATCTTGAAGTCGGAGGTTGAGTAGTTTGGGCAGCAGTCCGTTGCGCTGCTTCACGTCTCGATTGCTCATACAAGACTGGACGGAGTACTAATTCTATTGCATGCATTGAACTTTTTTTGGTCTTATCTTATCGGCGTATGGAGGTGGGGCTGGCTGGCTGGACTTTGACCGCGGGTGGGTCTTGGGCAAAGTTGGAAATGGGCACTCTTGGCGGCTCCCTTCTCGTGCTCCAATGCTGAATGGCTGAGGAAAAACATCCCAGCATCCCAGCATCCCAACCGAAATCCCTAGGCCGCGAAAAGGCGCGATAAGGATAAGGCACTGTGATGGGGAAGCCAGGAACTCCGAGAGTCCCATCATATTGGAGATGGGCCGGTAACTTTTTCCTTGTCCCAGATATTAGTGATGTCTCTCTCTATGCTACTCGCTGATGACTTTCTCTGGTAATGGTGCAGTTTAATTAAAGGAGCTGTTTTCTACATATTCCTTGACTCAGTTGTTCTTCGCGCCGCATCCCAAGTACCTAAAAGAGTGGTGTCCGCCATGCCTCTTTGAAAAGAATCCCGCTCATATTGTTCCTGGGGATCCCACTATCCCTATCCTACCGTACCCTCCCGCAGACACCCGCAGACATGGCCTCGACGTCATCACGACTGCTGCCACCCCAAATGAGGGTTTTCGCGCAATGTGAGTTGGCTGCGGTTGCCCAATGGGCAAGAGGTGCATTCTCTTCGTGCCGGTGGCGCTGACTGCATATACTCCAAATAGTGTGTTTTCGAGGCCAATCGCTGCCCTACTCGCCTCGGTCCCTTTTCGTCATCTCTCAGAGTCGCAGCAGCAATCGATATTTCTCGGCCCAGCCCCCACGACGATCACGAAGTACGGACTCGCACCCGATGCCAAAATTCACATACCATGCGGCAGCCTCCTTTAGTGGCAAAGGGAAACGACTCGACCCCAACTCCAATGTCTTCCAGTTCAACCCCTATAACCGGGTGCAACCCCAAATAAAACGACCGAAATCGAAGCGACCTGCCAGCGGACAGGATGCTTTCTTCATCGCTCGCATGGGTGATACCAATGCCGTGGCCTTTGGTGTGGCGGATGGAGTCGGCGGATGGGAGGAGAGCGGCGTCGACCCTGCCGATTTCTCGCACAGCTTCTGCGACTACATGGCACTGGCGGCCTACGAATCAAAACCCGACGATGCGAAGCGACTGACCGCTAAAGCTCTGATGCAGAAAGGGTACGACGACGTGTGCCACGACAAGAGCATTCCGGCCGGCGGCAGCACAGCTTGTGTGGCTATCGTCTCCGAGGACGGTGTCATGGATGCAGCCAACCTAGGCGACTCGGGTTTTGTGCACCTTCGACTCAACGGTGTACACCACTCGTCCGAAGCTCAGACGCACGCCTTCAACACGCCCTACCAACTGTCTATCATCCCGCCGAGTATGCTGGCCCGCGCCGCAGCGTTCGGGGGCGCTCAGTTATGCGACTACCCCAAGGATGCCGACGTGACCGCGCACGAGCTGAGACATGGGGATGTTCTGGTGTTCGCTAGCGATGGGCTCTGGGACAATCTGTTCGACCAGGATGTGCTGAGGATCGCAAGCCGGGTCATGACGAGCAGTGGCGCATGGAAGGCGACAGATGGCGGCATCCGCGTGGTCGATGACCTGGCAGCATACGTACAAGCCCAGGACTCGGAACCAAAGACCGCTACGTTACAGAGCGCGATTGCGCTCGACATTTTGGCCACAGCCAAGAGAGCAAGCATGGACCAGAGGCTCGACGGGCCTTTCGCCAAGGAGGTCCAAAAATACTACCCAGGGGAGGACTGGCACGGCGGCAAAGTAGACGACATCTGTGTCATCGTGGTCATTGTGTCTGAGGATGGCAAACCCCAAGCCATCAAGGCCAAGTTGTAATGCGGAAAGAAACTAAAGGGCTTATATTCTGGGATAGATGACTGACTGCATGGGAATCTTGCATGGCTTTGGGCGTTAGGTCGAATGGTTCATTCAGCATGGAGTATATAAACGCATCCAAGAGCGCTCTTCTCTTGTGTATAACGAAACGTAGGCCCTCGAGGATGATCGGCCCTGTCGGTCGGTATGGAAGGTAGTAACTCACTATCTTTCAAAAACAGCTGTTGCTGAAATTCGCAGTATATATTTAAATCTAGCTGAACAATAAATCGGATCAATCTAATTAACCAACTTGAAATGAACTTGCCTTCCTGCCCTCCTGAGTTGTCGTCACAAGGTGGCAGACATTACTTAGATTGGCCAATTCGGGCCATGGCATAGGTCTTTGTCACATGGCAACCGCTATAGTTGGCGGGTGTTTATTTTACTCCGGACTGATATATAGAACTACCATTTATGCACAGATGCTGTTGGTCCTGGACAAACACCTATGTTTCCAATTTCCACGTTTGCCTGGCCCGGCCGGCACGGCGCCCCTCCCAGTCCATCCTTCATAGGAGGGCTCGGAACTGACGTGGGTAAGGGGCAGGCACATCACGAGCCCGGACCCGATGCATGTATGCATGACCGTAACTGCTTCATAACTGGGTGATTTGCGTGCAACGGGTGAGATGGGTCTCCATACATAGGTACGAACCCTCGACTACAATCTGCCCGTCATTGCAAACAGTAAGCAGTAAGCCGCAAGCAGTAGGCCAGTCCGTCCTTCCCCAGACCGGCCATCTCCCCCCGCGTGCACGCACATCAGCCAGCCGCTCCACCTTGGTGGGCCATGACTCTGGATGTTTTTTCCAATACATAGTTTACATGCATTAGGTATGAAATAGATATGTTGAAACATGTACGCAGGCACACGCTCACTTTGAGGATGATGTTGGCAGGGAATAATGATGAGCGATGCTGGCGGCCCACTACAATATGTCGTTTGATCAGCTATACGAAGCATATACAATAAATACTATTAAAATGCAAATAGCACCACCAATTATGTAACCTCCCAGCTGCGGTTGCGCACGAGCGAGGAGACGCGGGCCGAAGCTGCAAACCCAAATTACTTAATAATAGCTTTGGAGTCAAGGGAAAAGACAGGCGACGAGTCCCCATGGCTTGGAAGGATCCCAGCCAGTCTCACAGCTTTCTTTCCCTCCCAATACAGTAGCTGTACATCTGACGCAGAGTTGGTCAGCACTTCTGATACATTTAATATTTCTAACTCTTTACTCCGTATGCTTGGGCAGCTGCTCCTGCAGCAATGCTACCTTGCAGTTTGCGGTTGACTTATTGTATCCTTTGATGTCGCACTGCTTCACTCATATCACACCACACAGCAGCCAGGCAACGGCAGGGACCGAATGTCCCCGCGTGCACAATGACTTGAATCACTCAACATGCGACACGAGTAAACTTTGCGCGAGTGCCGCCGTTACCTGTCATCCTAACGCATCTTCCAAAACGCGAGCCGTCACAGGTCAAGAGGTCGTCCCATGCATGAAAAGGTTTGGCAAGGGATGCCTGCCACTCCACGATGGTCATTATTCAGCACAAACGGTCATGCAGCAGACATCACAAAGTTATTGGTCAAACAAAAGGAGTAGTAAAAGAACAGTTCATTGCGACTTCATTAAGTATTGCTGGCGCAATCCGTGACTCATGGGCCAATCACCCCGATTGAGTGCGATTACCTAGTGGAGCAATATATACAGGCGAAGAAAATGGGCATGTACGCATGAACAGTACCCCAAGATCGAGCGTTCGCGATATCCACCACTTTACAGGACAAGAGCGCCAGCGGCGACGAGCAGGGCGACGGGCGCGAAAGCGCTGCCAGCACCGTTGGTGTTGGGGAGCGTGGTCGCGGAGGGAGTAGCGGCAGCCGAAGACGAGGCCTTGCTGGAAGATGCAGCTGTGATATGTATTAGTTTCATGCCTTCTCAACTACAATGCAGGATCGGACTTACACTTGCTGGCAGAGGTGGCGGCGCTGCTGGAGGCCGAGGCCGAAGCAGAAGCAGAGGCGGAGGCGGTAGCGGCAGACGAGGCACTGGCAGTGACGGACACGAGAGTGGACGAGGCGGCAGCAGTGCTGGACTTAGCAGTGGTGCTGGGCGCGCTCGTGGAGTAGCCGGTGGTCGAAGCGGCGGAAGAAGGGGCGGCAGCACCTCCCTTGATGGGGAACTGGGCGCTGTAGTTGGGCTCAGTGCCGTCGGTGATCTCGAAAGCGTAGGTATCCGAGGGGATGTTGCTCTCGGGGGTCCAGGTGAACTCCTTTCCAGAAGCGTTGGCTAAGCTGGGTTAGCGACATGGCCCAGCTTGGTGGAGTAGCAGAGGCAACTTACAAGTGAGAGTAGAGACGGTCTTCAGGTTGCCGGAAGGACCGTTCTTGAGGAGGATGGTGACGGGGCCGGAGGCACCGTCCCAAGTCAGCTTGAAGGGCTTGCCAGCCTCGACGCTGAAGTCGGTGTTGGTGAACGAGGCCTTGGCGGCAACCATGGCGGCGAACAGCACGGGGGTGATGATGAACTGCATTTTGGCGGTGTTGTTGTTTGGTAGTCGAAAGAGTGTAGAGAAGAAGATGGAAGCTAGTGATTATAGAGTCAATAACTGCACTGTTGCAAAGAAGAGCAGGTCAAGTGTGTACGGGCTGGGGGTGGGGTGAGGGTCGGGTGATTCGAAACAATATTGAACCGGTCACCCTGTCCAAGAATGCGGCGCGCCCTTGGCTGTAGTGTAGGTAGGTATCTAGGTAGAGGGTAGATGGAATGGGGGAGAGACGAGATCAGGGCACAACCCGAAAGCAGCAGCAACACCGAATGCAATGCGCGGAGGGAGTGGAAGAGTCAGGCAGGTGAATCAAACTTACTGGCTGTGGAAGGCGCGTTGGTATTAGAAATGTGTATGGTAGAGGGTGGAAATGACAGGCGACTGGAGAGTTATAAACGACCGTGATGGAAGAATCTCGATTAAGGTGAGTAGATGTATTAGATCGGTGTGGGTGAGACAAAACAAATCTTTCTCGAGGGGGGGGGGAAGCAGAGGGTTTATTAAATCGCGAAGAAGACGTCGTCCTACGGTTGTATTCAAGTCCTCTCCCGCCTACGGGCACCACGCACCACGCACCATCGACCACCCTAGCGAGTCTGCATGTACATGCCTCGCCTTAGATCATCTTGTATTATCACCAAGTTTAATTACCAAGGGATGTACCGGATTACCAGGCCTTGGCTGCTTGGTCCAAAGCCTGCTCAGGACAACCTGAGCCCGCGCGCATTGCGACCTCCCCGGCATGGTCTAGAGGCAAGAGAGGCATAGTCGGTCGAGGTTGTACCTCGTTAGTGTCGCAATTGTACGGCAATACATGATCACATTAAACTCAATTGAACCTTGTTGGACCAGCAGCCTAGGTAGGTAGGATACAAGTACAAGAAGAAGAAGAAGTAGAAGAAGAAGAAAAAGCAGGGCGGCCCCCAGGCCCCCCGTTCTAGCCCGGCTGCTGCTATGGAGTAGTACTGCTGGTTGTCACTTTTGGCTCTCTCCATTCAGGATGCTCCCCTCTGCTCCCTCAGCTAGCCTAGCTCTAAGCCTAGCGCCTAACCGCCTGGAGTTGGCCTGCATGCGCGAACGCAGAACTAATGTGCCCCGTATTGCCCGAATAGGAAGCGCCACCGGTCTGGATCCCCATTCCAGCCGGCCTGCCCCTGAGCTTGTGCAATTAAGCAGTATATTTACAGACGGACGCATTTCATTGGCTATCTGCTTGCGACGAACCAAAAGGTCATGCGACGGCCTTTTCCTCCCATCGTTCCCTAGGCGGGGGGGGGGGGGGGGGGGGGGGGGGGGGGGGGGGGGGGGGGGGGGGGGGGGGGGGGGGGGGGGGGGGGGGGGGGGGGGGGGGGGGCGGGGGGGGGGGGGGNGCCTCCGCCGGGCCTTTCCCCCAAACCTCCCCCTCGCCCCCCCCCCCCCCCCCCCTCCCTGCTTTGGGGGCTGTGGCCTAGGAAGGAGAAAGGACGCCGGAAGAATCGCAAAAGTTCTACAAGTACGCAGTTGTAGGCTAGGCCGATTTTCTTAGCAACTGGACGAACTCCATCCTCCGGGCAACCAGGGACAGCTCACAGCTCAGCCGTCCCTGTCAGTCACTTTGTCACTTGCTGGGCGGACCACCAGCTTGCTGGCTCGCTCCCATCCCAACGCCCAACGCCCAACGGCTCCAATGGGCCAATTGGCCAATGGGCCCCAATGGGGCTTTCAAGATGGGATCGGCGAATCGATACCTGGCCAAGATTTGGCGGAGGGTGGCCTAGGTTGCCTGACATCTGACCAAGAATCTGACATTCTCTAGCCAGCTCAGACGAATAAGAGCCAGGAGCGCAACTTCAGATCGCTGCCGCTTACCTCGTGTTCCTTCAACGGTGCCGTCGCAATGCATGGCATGCTATATCTAAATCTCACTCAATTGATTCCAGCAGTCCTGGATTGTATTGTCTGGGCTGCCGAGCTTCCAATTTCGATGTTAGCACCGATGGCGAGGCACGTCGATCTGAGTCATCTAACCGTATGCACCCATGTTTAACTTCCTCGTACATGCAATACATGTGCCTCCCGCATGCATCTAGCCATCGTCAGGTGTCATGCCAGCCAGCGCTTTCAACCGCCCATGATCCATCACGATGACGATGCGATGCGATAGGGGGCCGCCCCTCTCGGAGGAGCCATGTAGAGCCATCGGATCTGGAGTTGGTCTGTGTCTGCGTCTGTGTCGTCCTTGTCTAATCACCCAGTGCATGATGTGCGGAAAGTAATTCAAGTATCCATCGAGCGAGCGGCTGCAGTGCTACGGTACATTGCAGAACAATGCGGTATGAGTGGGAGCGAGGCCACGAATCTCTGTGTACACAACTACATGGAACTAGTGCTATGTACAGTAGGATTGCGCCGGCTGTCGTCGTCGCTCGCAATTTCGTCTAAAAAATCCGTGCAGCTCTCGTTATCCACAACTTTAATGACCCGAAGACGCTAGCATCGCCTTCTATCGGGCATAACCCGCTGAATTGCATACAAAAGTAGACCCATGGGTCTTCCCCGGAGATTTCTACTATCATACTATGCCAGCGTGGCCAGCGAACCAGCAGTCTCGGTCTATGGGTGACGATGAGAGACGTGAGACATATATCTAGTAGATATCCCAATCACACAGGAGAAAAACCAAAATAGCAACGCCGTCACGTTCAAGGTGTTGGATGGCTTGCAGCCTTGGCTGGCTCGGGCTGAAGGGCGACTGGCCTGAGGAAGGACCAATGACAAGGGGCCATTACGCGTTGACAATTTACACGATTCAGCGATCCAAGTTTGTCAATTGGTCACAAAGCAAACTTTGATAAATCGAATTCAAGCATTTCCTTTTCAGCCGATCTTTCAGCTGGTGGCGGGCAACTATCAATCAAAGCAGCAGCAAGAGTCCCGAGCGGTTGAGACTGTGGCTTCCCATAAAGGCCATATCTAAATAGGATGGCTTCCCCAGACACCGAAACCGCATACAGTTCTTACCGCTGGTAGAGCTGGCTTCCCCACCGGATGTCTCCGACCTGTGGAACTGCAGTGGGCGTCAAACACTGGTTCACCACCTGGCGAATGGGCGGTCTGCGACACACAAGTATCCAATACATGGCGGCTACGCCCAAACCACGAATGCCTTCACGTACATCTCGAATATACGATTCGACAGTGACTGCGGTTGTGGTACCCAACTTTGGCTGGGCTGCAGTTCAATGGGCGAGGTTTGCAGCAACTGGAATGACGATGCATCGAAACAACATCGTGTGGCTCTGCCAACTGCGTAATGTGGCCGATGACAGGTAGTCGGACGAAAAAATGCGGGCTATCTAGCACGATGAAAGCACGACAACCCTGGGAAAGACGCACATCCTTGGGCCTTCGAGGGCGGTCTGTAGTGTGGCCTTCCTAGGGAAGAGCACACCTGACCACCCCGCGCCTGACACCTTCAGTCTCCTCGCGGACTTGATCGACCTTCGCTCCTCGCTCCCTTGCTTTGGAGACGAAGTTGTCGAGTGAACCTCCAACGCCGAAGTAGAGTTTCTTTGCGCCTACCAACAATTCTGCGGTATTCTGGAGAGCCTTCTCCTGCTCCAAGAGCGCAAGAGTGGTGTCGGTAAAAGACTGAAGAGCGAACGGTGAATAGATGGTTTCGGCGCCAATTATGGTGGTCGCCTTTTTGGAGCCGCCAGGGGTAGCTGTTTCCTCGCTACGTTTGGACATGAGCCCAACCAACTCGGTAGACCAAGCCCCAGAGAAGAAGTCCAACGTGATTCTGTGATCGGCCAGGAACTGCTTGAATCCCATGATGACCTCCTGGTTTATTTCCAGTTCGCCTTCAGACAAAAACGCACCAACCGAACTATCCGAAGCTTCCTGTCGGACCCATGCCAGAAGAAAGTTGGGCAACGTTACAAGCTCCAAGACGGCCGAGTTGTAGTCGGCAAGAATGATGGATAAAGGCGTGCCGCTTTTCTCAGATGGCTTCTTTTCAATGGCCCATTGGAAAAGAGCCAGCGAAGGAAGCGCCGTGCCACATCCAAGCTGCCAGCGTCGACGCCGTTAGCACGTATATCTAGTCCACATGATAGCTTAGTTTTACGGGCGTTGCTTACCTCGATAACGCACGGGGTGGCGTCGGCTGCATCGAGAAACGACTTGGACTGAGCCAGGACCTTGACCAGGTCCACGCTGCTCTCCCAGCTCTTGAAACCACCCTCGTAGACACCCGTCTTGACGTCGTGAGAACCGAGACCGGCCTCAGTTTCGCCCTTATCGCCATCCTCTGCCATCAACTGAACTCTGACATCCCAAAGCTCGCGGCGAGGTAGCTGTATGGTCACACCGCTATCCAGCACGACGTCCAGAAGACTGTACGAAATTGTAGAAGGCAGCCTTTCTAACATGGATGCTAGATCAAGATGGGTTGGCGGGAGCAGTGGTTTGCCAGCAACTGGAAAAGCGCTGGAGGCGGGCGCGGCGGCGGCGGCGGCGGCGGCGCCAGCAGCATCTCCAGCCGGGTGGTCGCCTGTGCCTGAGGTGGTACCTATCTGCTCATCCTCATCTATATCGTCACCGCCGAACGAGAAAGAGAAGGACATGATGTACGAGGTGAGTCTTGTTCAACTTTGTAGACCAGATGGTAGGCCAATGAACGATTTGGTGCACTTTTTTGATATATCAATCATCGGTTGGTGGAGAGGGTAAAGTGGGGGCGCACTTGTGTCGCAATCGTCTACTGCCCGCCAGCCGGTCGGTTTTCAAGCCATCATTACTTGGTCGTCGAGAATCGCAAGTGGCAGGTTGTAATTACTACAAATCCGTTCGCAGCCAATTTTTGGACAAGCATCGAAGAACATGTGTACGAATCGTGACTACATATAGTTGCATATCTCACTCCTCATACTGAACTTATGTACTCCTAGTTATTCTTAGAGGTCTCTTCAAGGTTATTACTGCAGCTGACCCAAGAAAGAGCGCTACCCACTCAGAGGGTTGGATCAACAGTATGGGGGAAACTGGCATTACAGCAGTGCAAAAGACTTGTTGTAGCATGTATGCTTACGCAATGAGATCAATGATGTTAGTATTTAGTTCATTTGCTGTATTGGTTACTATAATGTGACACTTGAACTCCATCCATGCTCAAAACACAAAGGAACACGGCCAACGTACAGCCATACCAGACATACTTCCGGTGGCGAACCGGAACTCGTGGAGAATTGGTACGGTCGACTTCCTCTTTATCTTTATTCCCTCCGCGCCCTCACCTCCACTGTAAACCCAAAACCTGGATATTAAATTCAGATACACACAACTATACCCTGATTTAGAACGACATCTCCTTCTTGATCTCGGCAATGGCCAGACCGGGGTTCAGGCCCTTGGGGCAGGTCCTCGTGCAGTTAAGAATAGTGTGGCATCGGTACAGGCTCATGGAGTTGTCGAGGGCGGCCTTTCGCTCGGACAGACGCTCATCGCGCGAGTCGATAATCCATCGGTAAGACTGAAGCAAGATAGCAGGTCCGAGGTACTCCTCCTGGTTCCACCAGTACGATGGGCAAGACGTTGAGCAGCAGGCGCAAAGAATGCACTCGTACAGGCCATCAAGCTTGCGGCGGTCGGCCTTGCTCTGGCGGTACTCCTTGCCATCGGGAGACGGGGTGTCTCGCTGGAGGTAAGGCTTGATGGACTTGTATTGCTTATAGAAATGCGTCAAATCGGGGACCAAGTCCTTGACGACATAGGTGTGAGGCAGAGGGTAAACCTTCATGTCCTTGGTGTCGGTAGGGATTCGGCCTGCAAATATCGGTTAGTGACCCTTCTCTCGACACGGACAAGCGTGATATGCCTATCACCAAAGGGTTTCTTCCAACATACACAAGCAAGCCAGGGTGTTGGTGCCGTTGATGTTCATGGCACAGCTACCGCAGATACCCTCTCTGCAGCTTCGGCGGAAAGTCAGGGTGGGATCGATCTCGTTCTTGATTCGGACCAGAGCATCCAGCACCATGGGTCCGGTCTTGTTGAGGTCCAGCTCGTACGTCTGCATCTTGGGCTTCTCGGTGGGCTGATCGGGGTTCCATCGGTAGATCTGGAACTTCTTCATCTTGGAATCGGAAACGGACTTGGGTTCGGCTTGGTTGGTGGCATCGCCGACGGTAGCCATGGACCGGGCGAAGATGGCGGGCTTGAAGGCAGACCGCGATGCGGTGGCCAAGAGCCGGGACGAAGAGCGGAGAGCTGTCATTGTGGGCGAATTGATCCTTTTTTTTTTTACACGGCAAAACTGCAGGCAGGCCTCTATTCCGAATTGCTTGAGACAATTGAGGGAAAAGATGGAGAGAGAATTGAAAGGCCTCGAAAATGGAAGCAAAGGCGAACCAATTAAGGCTCGAAACTAAGTTGCGACGGCTTAGGGCGTCTTGGTGGCAAAGAGACTGGATGTCGTCTATTGTATTGTTTGGAGAAGATGTCTTCATCATCATCCAATTCCACCGTGACCTGTGAAAGGAACCCGAGCTATTCCCTCGGCTTTCTCGGCCAATCAGAAGCGAGCCTTTATAAGCTGCCCGTACTACTACTTGGTCTCGCTAGGTCGTGGCTGCAGAGTTCCGCATCACCTTGTTGTCTGCACTCTGCAGTGCATGCCATCTGCAGATCCCAGTCTTTCTCACCTCAAGGTTATCTTGCGATCTTCAGGTTCTATTATTATATATTAATCTACCCTCTCTTTTGGAGACGACCAGATTGGATGCGAATTGCGTGATGATTCCACCGCGATCTGGTCCCCCCATGAGATCAGCATGTTTTGGGCAATTCAGCTCTCGGGTGGGGCAGCTATGTTACAGTGCTTTTATCCTGTCGGTCCCATATGCGCACTGTAGCAACATTTATATAATCAAGTTAAGACCAAACACATACTTCGGAGCCATGCCACTTCCTGTAACATGAATACCGGTATACCTATACACGTAGGAAACTAAAATTGCCCCCCAAATGTTGCATAGTAAATATAAACATAAAAACATGTGTGAAATTTATCCAACTAAAGGGTATTTATTTTATCTGACATTGTTACGCTATCTCCCCTTTCAACCTTGAACGCCAGCCGGCGTTTGACACAGAACACCGAGTCCAAGCTGGTCGATGTATTAGTACGTTGACCACTTGCGCGAACCGAGTTGTGAGTAGGTGGGAGAGCGTAGCTTACGATAGGCAAGACGCAGCAGCGAGCGCGCTGGCCAATGGCGGAGCATACGTCGCTGAACCCATCGGCGCTCTCGAATGGGTTAGGGGCTGTGGCGAACGAAACCACAATCAGCCAGTGTTAAGTTCCGAACGGAATGTGCCCAAGCAAGTCGGCGAAAGAAAAGGGGACGGGAGTTCTTCTTACGCGAACCGCAATCCAGATCAGCCACGCCTAGGATGTCGGTAGCGCAGCATTGCTGGCTACTATATAGGCCAGTGCAAGGAGTATACGCCTGTCGGGATTCGAGCTGCTCAGTAGCCGGGGCGGCAATGGCAAGGCCGGCAAAAGCGGCAGCGACAACAGCGAAGGCCTTCATTGTTATGGAAGCCGGGTTGATTTGAGAGGCGATTGGTTTTGGTCTCAGTTCTCCAGGGGTCGCTGATGCTCCTTTCAATATTGACAGTGCTGAGGATAGGGGAGGAGACCTGGTTTATATATACATCGCAGCATATAGATTAGGTGGTAGTAGCCCGGCTTCATCTTGCCGCCTAAGGTGGAGGATTCGGGTTAAAATTCTGGAAGTCACAACCACCCGTTTCCCCGGGTATGAAGGCAGTATCAATCTTCGACGAAAGGGGCATCTTGGCTCGGCCATTCATGCATAGTGGTAGTATTCAACGGTTTTCCCATTACTAGGACCTGAATGCTCGGAGGTGAGAGCCTGATTTAGGAAGGGTCATGCTAAGATGGCATACGCGCCCAGTGAGTATGACTTCATAGATTCCTATCCTCGCATACCGTAGCTCTATCGAGATTAACCCCCTGCCTCTGAGACACGATATGGTGATGACTGATGATAAAGAGACCATACCGTCTTGGCAACAGGATGATGCGGCCGTGGTATGTGGAGAGAATTATATCCTCATGTGGTATAAAAGTAGCTCCAGAAGCCGGCTTCGTATATGTGGGTTTTACTCAGAATAATAATTTACATGGCTAGATCTGACCTCTGAAACAATTGGCTAGCATAACTTCACTTGCACAGTTGAAGAGTTGATACGCAGTTCGTGGACTGCTCGATCGCTGCCATGATGCGTCGCGGTCATGATAAAGCAGTATAGTACAGCCGCCTATCGGCAGGGGTATTGCCAATAGCGGCTTTCCGGGACAGTGAGGACTCTGAACTTGGCCCGCTCAACGTTGCATTCACAGCACCGAGCTGACAACCGGGTGTTCATACAGACTGTCATTTCTATATCAGAGTTTCGACGGATGGTCTCAATCGCACATGCTTGCCGCCATTGATGAGCGCGTCACACCTGGCCGGGCCCCTTGTGGCTGCACGTATGGAGCCAGATTCAAAGGGCTGTCGGGGGTAGCATTGGCAGTTTCCTAACGACTGGGGGGACTTGGAAGAGATGAGTTTGAACGACCGGCTAATATGAGGGACTGGTGGCGACCTGAATCAGTCCGAGATCAATGTCGATGCGAGTGAGCAGACACCATCTGACGGCGTACACATGCAAGCAATAGGACTAGTGGTTATAACGCATAAGGTACGTGGTTTTCGACATGAGGCTCTGTGGTCCGGCAGAGGAAAAGATGTCGCATCATCATCAAGGCTTCAGTCTGCTATTGGATCACGCAAGTTGTAATTGCTTACGCATGCAATGAATACTATACGAGAAGTGGCCAAACTCCCGTGACTGGCAAGCCGGCCAATTCCAAGCGCAGCCAATAAAAACATCAAGCATGCTCGCCCTCGCCCCTATGGGTAGGAGACTGGGGCTTCTATATACCGCCAGACGGCTTTAGCGAGCGCCACTGCATACCTGCATCCAGCATGCATTGGTGGTCGGTAATAAAAGCCGAAGTGGTAGTACAACTCACGCACCCATTCAAGGTCAACCCATGATGGGTTGGCAGGTTATGTTGCAGGTGTGGCGGCGGTCAGAATAGTCACGCTGAGGTTTTGATGTCAGGATTGACTATGATAGGGTCGGCTAACAGCCTTCGCCCGCGGAGCAGGTTGTGTACCACTCACTAAGCATAGTCCTACGCCGCCAAACAACATGATAAGTGAGTCTAACAGTCTATAGCAAAGAAAGAAGCGTTGACCCGTAAGCACAGCGAGAGACGGGAAGGGAGGACAGTCAAGCCGTCATACGTCGAAAACCCCCATTGTACAACATAATGATTATGAGATGATTATATAGAATGCAGCTGTCAACGCCATCGCTTATTAAAAAAAAAAGTCATCGCATGATGGACCTATGTATGTATGTCGTATGTACGTCAAAGCTTGTCTGGCTCGTCGAGATACCAGGTCGAGTCGAAGTCGGGGTCCAACTCCTTGGTGGAGAACCCGTTGCCCAGATACGCGAATCGATTCCGGGAAGGGCTGTCGTAGACGTAGTTCCAGTCTTCCCCGCGTACCTGTTCCAGCATGTGGAAGAAGTGGATGCGGCTCCCCGGGTGGAGGGCGGTGACGGGCCCGTCCTCCTTGCCATTCTTGAACCAGGAGCGACCGGACGATTGCCAGGCCGTCCGTGGCATGAACGCGGCGATGTGCTGGTAATAGTCCTCCACGGCCGTGTCGGACGGCACAATGGCCTTGATGCCCTCCTTCTGGCACTTCACGATGACCTTGGTGATGTACTTGGCAATGTGTTCGCTCGCGGTGAAGATACTCCCATGACCAACAGGTCCGTTCGGGCCAAGGAAAGCTTGGGTGTTGTGTTAGCTGAGACACTTGGTAGAGCAAGATGGTTACATAGGTGACTTACTGAAATAGTTTGGCACCCCTGGATAAGCACACGACATGTATGATTTGGGTGTGCTCGTCCTCATCTGGTCCTGGAGGTTGCCGAATCGACCTACGACCGGAAATCGGGGGCAATACGAATTGTCAAAGCCCGTAGCGCAGATGATGGCGTCCAGCTTTACAACCTCCCCTGACTTCAGCTGGATGCCCTCGGGCACAATCTTGGAGATGTTATTGTAGAGTAGTTCGACGTTCGGGGCCCGTAAAGACTCGAGGTAGCCTGGCGCAGGGGTGATTCTTCGCGTTCCCAGGGGAAACTTGGGTATCAGTGTTTCGCATAGTTGTTCGTTGCCGCCAAGGCATGCTGTCATATACTGCACGACTTTCTCGGTCGAGAAAGCTTGCAGCTTTCCCCCGTTGAGAATCTGGGGTCGTTATGTTAGGATGCGGCTAGTGAATAACGAGATGGGGAGACGATGGTGGTTCTTACAATTGGAAACGTTCCATTGATGTCCCTCTCTATGGACTTGACGAAATGTCTGTAGAGCTCGGGCTGTGACTTGAACTTCTCGATTTGAGCTTGGCTGAAGTTCTCCTTGTCGTCCATCTCAATCTGTCCCAAAACGGCCTTTGCAGGTCCATTCAAGGCCATCATGGTCATGATTCGCGGTGGAATAACCCACGTGGGGGTACGAACACAGTGGTACAGATTCTTCACATCTGGGGTAGTGATGCGTTGTCAGTAGCTGTATTGCCAGACGCCCCCCCTTGGGATAGCGAGGAGTAGACATACCTGGCTGTATTGTAGGCACAAGCTGGACGCCGGAAGAGCCATTGCCGATAACTGCAACCCTCTTCCCAGCATAGTTGAAATTCTCTGGCCAGCTGGCGGTATGGACTAGCTGCCCTTGAAAGGAATTCAGTCCCTCGATGTCTGGCCACTTCCAGTTACTGGGTTGTTGTTATCAGTGTGTGATCAGAACATTCCTTGTCGGGCTGGACCTACTTTAGAACCCCGGAACCGTCGACGATGAAGTTTGCTTCGTCGTGGAACTCCTCCCCAGTCGCCAGATTCAAAACGGTGAGGTCCCACAGTCCTCTCGCTTCGTTCCACCAGGCCCCTGATACCCGGTGCTGCGTCTTGATGGATTCTCGCATGTTCTCTTCCTCGCAGACGCGGCAGAGGTACCGCCAAATCTCCTCGGCCGGCGCAAAGAAGTTGGTCCATTCTGGGTTCGGTCGCCACGAGAACTGATAGTTGTGGCTGGGGACATCGCATCGGCATCCTGGGTATCGGTTCTCGAGCCAGGTGCCACCGACATCAGAATTCTTCTCGTATATGACCAGCTCGTAGTCGGTGAGTTGCTTCCGCAGGGTCCTGATCAGATTGAGCCCACTGGCCCCGGCCCCGATGCCCACGATGCGAACATGTTTGGTGCTACCGAGGGGTTTCTCGACGACCGTGTAAGGGGCCTTTGCTGTGTGAGAGGTAGGTCCGTTGGACGTGCCGTTGGCTTGAGGGGTTACTCTGTGGCGGGTCATGGTCGGCTGAGGAAGTTGAGGTGAACATGTGCTCTCTGTAATACACGAGGGGTTCATTGAAGGATACTTGTCTGAGTTCTTATACCCCGAGTCGGAACTCGGAAGGATGAACATCGTGGTCTGGAGGTTTGCCATGGCCACTCCATGCAAACATGCAGCTGAGTCGTTGTTAATCGGACCTGGTTAACAACTAGGGCAACGCCGTATCTCAACCTACCATACCATGGCAGCCACCAGTCGTGGTCCTTTGCTGAGTGCGGTATGCGGTGCAAGGGTCGACTTACGGCGGCGAAATCCTTACGAAGACACCTGCGGCACATGGCTTCCTTCTACACCCTCGCCTACCAGCTACCTAACTAATGAGCTGCTCAGCTGTACTCAGAACCATCCATACTAGATTGCCTACTTAACCAAACCCGTACCCGAGCCCGGCCGGAAGATCACTCTCACAAGAGGAAAGAGGTGCATATCCTCCCGCGGGCAAACCAGACCAAACCGCCTTGGTTGACTGTATACGAAAAGCAACCTGGATCCTGGTATCAGAGCGAGCCTGGCCCAGCCGCGACCAATCGAAACCAATGGCGACCAATGGCAGACGGGGGATTCGGCGGATTGGGCTTCGCAGCATGCACGTCGGTCTTGGGTCTTTGGGAGGTCCAAGCCGGATCGTAAACCGTCCAACCAGAGAATGTCGACCCCACAGTCCACCCAAGACCTTGTCTGCAAGCGTTCATCCCGTCTGGATAGGCATATGGTAAAGGGCAAATGGTAAATAAGTAAGAGGCGCTGCTGGGAGCTGAAAACGGGCCGACGGTGGTCTTTTTTCCTTTTTTTCTTTTTTTTCTTTAGCTTGAATGCATGCACGCATACCGCAACCCATATCTCAAGTGCTCAATCAAAATCCCATGTCGCGTTCAAGAAACGTGTTCGACATCCAAATCTGTAATCAATGGGGTAGGTGGCTGGCATTGACATCCGATCTTTGGTATCTTTGATTAGGTGCAGCACCCGCATTAGGTATACATATGATGCTTACTACACTCGATTGCTTCAAAGCAAAATAACTGGTAACATTGCCTACTTTATGCTGCATGCCTTCCTTTCTCAAATCCCATGATATCCTTGACAACTCCCGTCATTGATCCAGGAATGAGACGAGAAAGCAACGCCATGGTGTTGCTAGATTTCTAGACCGCGCGATATGTTGTTGCGCATACAAGACTTAGGTAGTTCGTGATATCTGATATTTGACCCTCAGCTTTTGCAATCTCTTTCCTCAGCCGGACGAATCCCCGCAGCGTGGATCAAAGGGAACTAACTACCTGCCAGATCCACATCCATGTCCGTCGTAGAATCTCGCAAACTCTTCGCAGACCGTGATTTGTGCCACAAGAAACTTGCTCGTATGCCTTTCTGACTTCTACTTCCTGCCGAAAGAATCCGACTTGATCGTGATTGAACTTGGTTGACAAAAGATGCGCAGCTGCTATCTACTAAACCCCCAGAAGCCCCAACCGCACCAAGGGAACAGGCATCTAGTTTCCGCAGGTTGACGCAGACTTCCCCAGATGGCTGGCAGGAAACAAAAATTCCCACAGATACTAGATATCCCTCAGAATCGATGGCCGACAGACAGGCAGGAAACCGTTGGGCGAATGCGGTAATCCAGGAACTCAGGAAGTTGCCACATGCCAGAATGGTGCTGACAGGGCGGCAGAGGCATGTGACACACAAAGACGAGGGATGATAGAGGTTTCGAGATAAAGATAGTATTGAGAATTGATATTGATGAGTAAGAGCTGGCGATATTCATCCTGAACTAACAGGAGGGATGATGGCCACCTCATCGCCATCTTCTATAGTCACTTGGTTCGGATCGTCATCCTTCTCGGGTATGTCGACATAATTCAGGTTCACAGTCACAAGGCATGAGTTGAGAATGCTGGCTTTGATGCCTGGGTGTTTCTCGTCCAGGGTTTCGAAAAGTTTACGAAGAGGGAGTGGCGCCTGCAAAGACTGGCTCTCCATGGAGGTGAAGGAGGCAGCACTAGCAAAATAGAGCACATTGAAATGTCCCTTCGGCGGCCTGGGAGTCATTGCTAGTACGACTGGCGAGTGCAGATGGTAAGTGCAAGTGACTGTGCTTTAGAACAGTTAGCTTCAGTTCCAGTATGTAATCTTCAGCGGAAAAATAGTGTTGGAAGGGTCGTATGTCAGAGATCTTGGTGATAAATATAACATCAGGTATTCAGGTAATACATGCTATTTGTATGCATCATAACGACAGTGAAGAGATTGAAGGGGAATCGTAGACTTACCAACTGTTATCCAGGTGTTTCGGTGTTTGAGGTGAAGAGAAAGATGAAGAAGTCGAGTGGATGGAATTGGGAAAGAAAAAGTTCTTTTCAAGGTCGGCCGAAGATCCGCAAAGCACGTGACACACAAAGATTGCACCGATTGCTGTGACTTATCGTGATTTTGATATGGCAACCTAGGAATGACCCATTGCGATACCGTAGCTCACTCGAGCCTGCTAGCAGCAGAAGTCGAGCATGCTATGATGGATCCAGCCTGTCCTGCACGCACATGTAACAAGCTGGGGAACGCGGCGCTTCACGTAATTCGTCGGATTCGTCGCGTGAATGTTGTCTGATTTTTGTCTTCAGAATGCCCCTAGAGCCAGTTGACGCCCTACCAAAAGAGATGCGCAAAATGCAGTACCATACTGCGATGGGACAGACTTTTCCGAAGCCTAATAGAACATATCCTTCTCAGACGCCCAATTTCCCCAATCACCGATTTCCCTAGCTTATCGGAGTCTGCGGGCCTCACGCTCGGATTCGAGCAGGCAGAGAATGTCGTTCTCACGGACTACACAGTTATCTGGTTAGTATAATTCGTTTGGCGAGGGAGTTGTATGCGCAGTTCGAGACCTGCTCGTGGGGGGATTCGTACCGGGTCCCTTGACCTGTAGAGAAGTGAGTTAGCCTGTGCCTTGAAGGGAATACCAGGTATGAAGGGCACGTACGTTGCGGATGATGGAACGGGTCTGGTCGTCCATGAACTCAACACGGACTTGGGTGACACCACCACGAGAACCTATTGGATTTTAGTAAATTCGATCTTCGACGATTTCGTCACTTGGGAGGTTCGGTTCGTACCGGTGCGGCCGAGGACTCGCGTCACCTAGAAGAAGCCGTTGTTAGCAATATTTCGAGGGTTGATGGCCAAAATTCGACAGGTTTCGCGCGATTCCACAATTGCACCTAGTTGTGTGCGGTGGTGCAGAATTTCGCGGTTTAAAGGGCGATCGAAGGCACACAATGGCGCTTACCTTGACGAGCTTGACGGGTTGCTTGGAAGAGGCATCCATTTTTGCGATTTGGACAGCAGGTCTGTTCTGAGTCTGGGAGGATCGGTGGGATATGGATGTCGTCGACGAGGAGTGTATTCGTGGAATTATCAAAAGTCGGTAGTATGGGTAGGAGGGACTTGACTGACCGGGGTGGTTCTTGCTAAAGGGCAATATTTTCACCCACCAAAAATTTACTGCCAATTGGGACATCAAAATCCAGCAGCCCCACCTTATTGGATGCCAGCCAGCTGGAGGGCACTTGCACCTAAAGTATCCTAGCTGAGATTAGTCATCACAATGCTCATCAGTGAACCTTACCTTGTGCATTGAATGCAACCCTTTCTACTTACCTCAGGTGTACCATCAACGATGGGAATCATTAGGACAGACCATACTAAGAGTGCACATGGAAAGGGCACCGCCAGAACATTAGACTTTCTTCGCTGGGTGTGTACGGCGTATAAATTGGATTAATTCAGAATGTAGTCAAATCCGAGGGTATCAGTCATTCTCTGTAGTAGTTTCAATGCAACCAGGCCGAGGGGCCCATTACGACAATTTGGCCATCTTTGCTTCTAGATCCTTCACCCAGCCCTCCACCACCTTCATGTTAGACTCCATAGCGCCATCGCTTTCTCGCATAGCACCTTCGATCTTCTCAAGACCACTTCTCCACTGCTGGATTTCCGAGGCCATCTCGCCCTGAGAAGTCTCGATGCGCTCAAGCGTTTCGCTTGCCACCGCTGCGTCCGCATGGATAGCACGAAGAGACCGTAGTCTGTCCAGAAGTGGCGGCAGCAGTGGGCTGAGGTTCTCAATCGTAGGTAGCGTACCGTACAATGCGTTGACCTTAGCAGTTTGCTCCGAGCTGTCGGGTTCCAGGGGCTCGCCAGAACCACCTGGGGACGCAAGTGCTTCCTGAGCGTCTTTTGCTGCTTTTCTATTCTTGGCCAGTTGCTCAGCGTCCAACGCCAGCGTCCGTACCCGTCTACTAATGCTATCGAGAGAAGTAGTCGATGCCTCGGATAGCGTGAAGATTTGCTTCTGCAACGTGTCCAAAGTCGGCATGATAGCGCGCGGCATGCGGCTGTCTTCGGCGTCCGGCAGATTTGATGAAGTTATGCCAATCGCCTTCTCTAGGAGGACAAGACGTCTATCGAAATCCGCCGCTTTAGCTAGCGCATGGCTTTGCTCGTAGTCAGGCGCGTACGTGACGGTATATGTAGCACCATTGGCGCTGGACATTGTTTCTGAAGCCGTCTCTGCTGGCTTTGTTGCGGGGAGCCCTGCCGCTATGGTTCTTTTCGTAGGAGTCAAGGACATCTCGTCTAAGGTTCGACTCAGAGAAGAGAGCTCCTCCTCTTGCAAGCCCCTATCACCACTTGACTGATCCTTCTGTTGTTTGCTGTACTCTTCTTTCGCTTCTTCGATTTCACGCTTCAGCCGCGCCAGCTTCCGTTCAAGGTCCTCGCCGCCTTCTTCATCACTCAAATCCCCAATCTGCTGTGTACCATCTTCAAGGACCTTCTGGCGACGGCTGGAGGTTTTGTATGATTTCCGTTTGATGTTGAGACGGTCCGAGAAGTCCACGTCGCGCGCATCGACCCGTGCGGGCAAGAATCGTGATCGAGCTTGATCTATGCGCAAGCGCGATCGAGAGATGCCATCGGTGTCGTCGTCGTCATCGTCAAACTCCTCGTCGGAATGGGATCGTCCTGTAGTTGTCTAAAAGAATTTAGAATTGGGAGATGACATGATTCTCTATTCTGCAACCTACCGGGACAGTGGAGTTATCGTCCGTCAGCTCTGGGGTCTCGTAGATGTCCGGAGCAGTGTCCTAGAAGCGTATTAGTTGTTGGATTCAGGGGTGTGCCAAATGCCTCCAACTCACTAGATCTGGCAGGGCAGAGTATTTGCGATTGAGGGCCATTGTGATCTATTGACACCAGAATGTGCACTAATCCAAGTTCATGTGAAGCTTTAGATTGTGGATGGCATGTATGCGGCGTGAGCGAGTGTCTTGTTGTCCACTTGCAGCGTGTTCACTCCAAGAGGGCCAATTGTTGATGTTGGCGTTGATGAGCAAACACACGCCAGGAAGTTAAGCTGGGCTGCAGGGATGGTCATTCGGGGTCGGCCAAGCTCGGAACCTCCCGCTAAAGGCCCTGTCGCGTCGCGCTGCGCTTCAATTACGTTCCTCATGCTAATAAACCTCTAACCCCATACTTATAAACTTATAGAGGTACTCCTGGTATACGTCAACACATTATTGGAGATTAGCCAGACTCCCAGGCATTACCAACATAGTAGACTATATGGCATCGAGTTTTTCTCTCAATCCCTCGTCAATGCCATACCATCGGAGCCTGCGAAGTTGAATTGGCTAAGCGTGTGCTTTCCTCTGATAGGTACCTGAACTTCTCACCCTCAAACGCTCCTTCCTTCCAACCTCAACATCTCATATGGCCATACAGCCCATTCTTCGCCTTTGCAACTTGTATCATTACGACACAGCTCCGTTGTCTCGAAGCTCTGGTTGTCTGTACTGTTGAGTTTCAATGGATTGATGCTGTGATCCAAGGCTTCTCTTTGCGTGGCCGCCATGACGGGCAGACGTGTCGGACTTAGCAGAAATGAGAACGTCGAATCTCTACTCTCGAAGCCCAGAGCAGCGTCAACTCCTAAAATGGATGATATAGATGTCAATGCCCCGCCACAAGCTAGTGATTCTGAGCCGGAAGCGCCGCCAAAGGCTGAGTACCACGATTCGGACTCAGACGAGGGCTGGCCGACTCAGAAGGACATTGAACCGACTGTCTTCGGCGGAGGGAAGCGAAGTCGTTCCCCTGAGCGCGGTTTGCAAAGAAGGTTGCGGGCTAAAATCGGTACAACTTCGAACCATGCGAGTGGAGGAAGGCCGCTCATCCGGGCTCCCGGCCGCTCAAAGATGCTCCCAGGTCGGACTGAAGCCAATCATCACGTAGACGAATATGGCTTCCCCAAGTCTACCAAACCCAAACCAGGCAAAACCTTTAGAGGGAGCTCTCAAAGATCCTCGCAAAACTCTGCGCCGACATCCTCTGCACCGCAAGGTCTGTCGCTCAGGCTCCCTCTACAGCATGATATAGCTAACTTCGTGGCAGAATCGTCTAAGAAAGCCGAGTTCAAAAGACATAACGTCTCCATATCTCCAAGTGGCTCCCCTCAAGCGGCATCATCAAAGCCCAAGTTGATTGAGCACTCGCCCATTAAGTTCCCATCTAAGGCTCCCACCAAACAGAGGTTACGCTCTCCAAACCTGGACCCCATCGGTTCGCCCAAAACAAGCAAATCGAAGGGACCGTTGACCAGTTCCAAGCACCCTGAGGCCAATGGAAAACAGCGAGCTGCTTTCAAAGCACCAACGCTTGACGATCTGGATGAACTCGATCTAAGCTCAGATGATGGGAGGTTACAAAGGAATCGCAATAAAGGCAACACCCCCGAGGCCCAAACAGAGAAGTTACCTAAGCGGCCTACTATCAAATTACCCGACCTTGAAGGGCTTGGCTCCTTCGCAGACAACATGGCAGGGGTTGAGATTCTGAGTACGCAGCGGCTGGGTTTCATGAAGGATGAGTCATCGAATGAAGGCCTAGAGTCAGAACCAAGTAACGACGAGGACTCACCTGGAGATACTAGCTGGCAGGAAACTTCAGTCGCCGCGCATTGCCCCATGTGTGGTCAGCCGGTGGATACCGACTTACTGAAAAAACATACCACCCGTGGCAGAATGACCATCAGACAACAAACAACCTTCTGCTTGTCTCATAAACGCAAAGAGGCCGAGGAGGTCCGGAAGGGTAACAGCTATCCGGAGGTCGATTGGGATGAGCTCGAGGCTCGCTTCACAGTACACAAAGACTTCATTAATGGCATCTTGATAGGTGAGAGGGCATCGCATTTCGCTTCTCTGCTCAACAGCAAAGTCGAAGCTGGAAAGGACAGAACGTTACTCAAAACCGACGAGAGTCTTACACCGGGATACTACGGGCCGCGGGGGCTTCGAGTAATGACGGAACTCATTATGCATTCGTTTTCTGATACTGTACGGAAACGTGCCGTAGAGGATCACTTGGTCTCTGCCAGAACATACACCGGATACGTACAATCTGTCTTGGTTCCAGAATTGGCGGTTCGTTTGATCATGGAGGACATGGATGTCGACGAAGAAAGCGCGAGGCAGATCATGGACGAAAGCCGCAACTTGGGAGATGTCCTGCATGAGGAAACAAGAGACGTGGTTGTCAGGGAGAGTGAGGACGAAGACTGAACGACACCACTCAGGCCATATAATATATGCCACCTGAAGGGTTTGGTATTACTTAGTAGCGGGAATGCATCTATTGTACAAGAGCTATTATCTTCAGTCTCAGAGGCTTGGGATGTCTATGTTACGCATTGTTTGGCCTGTATAGTTTATACACAACCAACTCAACAGAGCAGTTGTAGTATAGTCACAGGTTTACCTTTGCTTCTAGTGGTTGTTTTCTAGCTTCAGAATAAGTTATAGAAAGCTCCGAATCGAATTCAGTTTCGCTTTTGGACGGGAACCTAATTACATGATGGGGATTATCGAAACTGAAGTGACTCTCATATTTTTCCAAAATCTCATCCAGCCTTTTCGCCGTGGCCTGGCGCTGTTGTTGGTTGGCCGAGTTCCGGCGCATGGACGCCATCGTCGGATCCCCAAACAGAATTGCAAGCACATCGAACACATTCTGCAGCAGCTATAAGCCAGATTTACCCCGTATGGGAAGAAACATAGTTTCAACTCTTTCCGTGGCCATCAGAAGTATGCACCCCATCCCTCACGCACGGGGCGTAGTCCGGTTCCTCGTCAACTAGGGTCGATAATGCTATATATGTGTAACTGGGAGTGGGCCTTGGTTCGTAGTGACAGCTTGGCGAACGGGTAGCCGCCTTGCCGAACGGCATCGAGTTCTTAGATTGAGTGATTGAAGCTCTATCAACATGAGAACCTAGGGGCTCTGTACTATACACATTGTTCTCCGCTTATTAGTACCAGCGCGGGGCTACCACGATTAGCAAGTAAACTGCAGCGGTGAGGAACTCTTCACATAGGTATTGGGGGTTCTCTCTCTATCTTATAATTAATGGGGTATCTAATCTCGTCTATTTTGTCGGATTTCGGGGCCGAATCCGAGTTGAAAAAGAAGGTTCACCAAAGAAATATCAGGCGTGATGCTTCTTCCAAATGCAGCGTATTGTCCAGTTTTGTCACCCATCTCGCCAGGCCTGTGTATGGGTCGTCGATGACGCACGGGTAGATCGTTCTTGATATCCCAATCTGATGTAACGCAAAAACCCCGGGTACGCGACGGGCGATCGGCAGTCCTTTTCCCCCCAGCATGGACCAAGTCATGCGTGACCGTGACTGCGAGGCCGCTGATGGCGATTTGTACGAGTAGGAAACTGCAAGGTGGATAGGCGGTGTAAGTGAGCCATATCTGTACTTACCTCTCTATGTAAAGAGACGGGAATGTAATGGAGGGATCACGGCGAGATGAGCCGTCTGCGTAGCTGCCATCCATGTCAAGTCTGTCTGTCTGTCTGTCTGTCTGATGGTAGGTATTGTTGGGGGGGGGGGGGGGGGGGGGATAGGAAGAACCNCCCCCCCCCCCCCCCCCCCCCGCCCCCCCCCCCCCCCCCCGCCCCCCGCCCCCCCCCCCCCCCCCCCCCCCCCCCCCCCCCCCCCCCCCCCCCCCCAAGCTCGTACACGCAACCATTCAGTGGCATGTAATGGGTCGGTCACACACATTAGTACTTAAGCTACGTGATAGATATGTACATCATATATGCTGCTGTATCATACCTAGCTTACCAAAGATGCCGCATGCGTGATTCGGACCACCGGAATCTGGGGGTTCTCTTCAATTATCGGATACCCTTTTTTGGATACCGAGAAGCGGGAGCGCCTTCGTGCGGTCTTCATACAGCATCCATCACAGGCAAACAGGCGTGCGGTCAGAGGGAGGAGAATCAGTGATCGGCATCGGGGCAAGGGCTTTTTTCCCCTTTACTGCCAACACATCGCCTAGGAAGAAAAAGCACTAGGACACCATCTTCGGCCACTCATTGCAGCATGTCGCTTCAATCGGTTCATGATATATCTTCAATGTCCCCTCTCTGCTCGTGTTATCTCCAACCGATGATTCTGGCCAAACCCAGGTTGTCGGGACCCGAAGCTGATTGAGCTGTATGTACACAACCGACATGTGGGTTAGCTATATTAAGAAGTAAGCAACCTAGGGTTATGTTAGATAGTCCAAGAGCGCGTCCCGCATCTACGTCTTTATTGGAAGCGAAAGAAGAAGACAGCCAAGGATAAGCAAGTGCATGTACGGAGTACCTGTGTTCTCCTCGTACACAATGCCTAACCTTAGTTCTCGTTGAAACCTGTCGGAACATCTGACAGCTCGTAGCAATTTCCGTCGTGACCTTGTTGTGTCGTAACGGGGTTCCAGACTCGTCATCAAAACTCAGCCCTGATCTCTCGCCTCCCAGCTAAGCACCTTTCTTAACCCATGGGTTTAGCGTCCGTGAGTTGAAGTTTCTAATAGATGCATCGCATTGTGATCTGGATTGCCCATGCGCCTAGAACCTTTGGTACACCATCTAGGCACTACTGTCATACATCAGTGAAGGTAAGTTGGTAGGAGAGTGGAGGTCATTTCTGCGGGTTCTTGCGGGAGTAAGACCCGGCAGCTAGAGGGGAGGGACACGGAATGGCCCCTGCTCGGCCTGTTTCGAGATGTCAATGAATGTTGGCGTTGTGTGTTGTGTGTAAAAGAGTCCCTCGTCTCGCCAAGCCTCATAAGGTATTGGCAAGTTGAAGGACGAGACGTGGACCAGACCAGACGCACTCCCCAAGAATACCTACCTAGCTAGGTACGTAAGGTAGGGTCATACTCAAATAAAGAGCATTCGTAAGTTGTACATAGTTAGAGCGATGCAGCTCTTGCTAGCAGTGACTGCAGCAGCAACACCGCATGCACAGGTTTCGTTTAATCTTGATCGGAGTGAGTCCAGCGACGTCAGTTGGCTCAAGAAGTCTTTTGGGTTTGCGTTTACCGTTGGACAAAATTGTGACGGAACCTTAGCAAGGCGTCAGGCGTCTCTTCAGAAGTCCGAAGCCCATCTTACCTTGGGTTAGTGGCTGGCACCTACGAGTATCCGTATCGTAGTAGGTAGTCATACCATTACTACGGTCTACCTAGAAGTAGACTATGTCATAATAGAGTTTTGTGTCTAATGAGCTTGAACCCATCCAACTTGCTTGATAGCTGCCACTTGCTGTCATATGTGATGATGGGAGTTTCTGCACGTCTTTTTCTTTCTTTCTGTAGGCCTGGCCTCAAGGCTGCCCTCTGCTTGCGCACACACCTTTTCACCTCACCCACCCTGCACGTCTGCTGCTTGCATCGCAAGGTGGGTTGACGATATTTGTGGGTGAAGATGCCCCTCCATCCAATTGGTCTGCTTGGGTCTCGCCGCCCGTCAGCTTGGTGGTACCTCGCCAGTGGCACCAATCAGAGGGGTTCCCGGGCGCCTCCCATCGAATTCCAATCTGCGAAATCACACTGCGCGACAAGGCATGTTTCTCATCCCACACGTACGCAGGCAGGCTCATAGGCTCATAGGCCTGGCTTCATGAAACCAGAGAGTTATGTAGGTAGTTGTAGTTCTCTTGCGGGACGCGCTGATATACATAAAGTTAGGTATCCATCTATCTGCCTGTCATTTGTCTATAGTGGCAGCACCCTACCTGCCCGCTTACCTCCTACATAGGCTTGTGCCTTAGGTTAGTCAAGTAAGTATATCATCTCTTTTCCAACATTATACACAGGTGCAAAAAGTATGTAGCATCTATAGACAGGTCTCCATTATTGTATATGCGCGCCTGCATGTGTCTCCATTCACAATTATACCAGTCGAGCCTGGTCAAAAGATCAACTAGATTAGGACTGTCTTAGCTGTCATGTGTACATTACCCGAAACCCAGTACCAGCCATGCCCCCCCATATATGGTTTCTCTAGTCCAAATCAATCTAATTGCTCAGGTCACTCCAGGCTCAACCTAAGCCCATCGACATGGCCAATTGAAGCGTAGTAGAGTAGTAGCACGTATGCACGATGCAGGTAGGTTGGTGGTAGGTACCGTACATCCATGAGATGTATTCATGTAGATACACCCGATATAGGTACACACAACATTAATCAATAATATCAATACCAACCGCCTGTTCTGTTCTGCTGTTGCGCTTAAGCACCACCCCAGCTGGCCATTTGCTTTGCTTTGCATTTGCTGTACATTCATTGCATACATACCATTCAGCTTTGCCCGCTGCCTATGCTCATCCAACTCCTGCTCATGCTCATGCTCTTGCTCATGCTTGCTCACCAAAGTCGCATACCCAATCTACATACCTACTTGCCATACTTACCTACTCCCCGAAGCCGCATACATTGCCTACCTACAGTATCCAGCTGCTAGGTTCGATTCCAGGTTATTATTGTGCGCAACAGCTTACCTCGCACTCCCACACAACATTATACAATTCCTACCTACATAGCGACGGATTGCGCGGAATACACCTCCGTACACGATACACCCATTCCCCGGAGCGATGACTCTAGCTAGCCCCTACCATTCTCACTATCATTGATGGCGTCTCCCTCCTAGTGGAGCCCCCATGAGGTTTTGGCGACACGGTCTGAGAGTCTGGTCCCCAGTCCGACGACAATGACGAGAGATGATAACCAGGCGCGAATCACCTCGTTCGCGAGCTCCAGCAGCGGGCGATCGAGCTTGACGCTCAAGCCCGGCGCTGGAAATGAGTCGCCCGCGCCTAGTCGTTCGGCTTCCGTCTCAGCAGTTTCCAAGAAGCCAACACCGAAACCGTTGCGAGTTAATGAGAATGGCAAGACCGTCAGGTGGGTCAATTGTGTTTCCTTTACGCTACAGTCCAGTACCTACACACCACCATCTCCAGTCTTTCGGGGGGTCCTATGTCCATGCCTAGGTTCATGCCCGTGTCGAGTCTACTACGTATCGATTTCCTATATGTCATTTCTGTCATTGTAATGAAGGAGCGAGCCGTGGTATCTGATGCTCCTCTTTTCTTTCCTTTTGATGCTACAATTGCCATTGGCCTGCGCTCGCCACACCCTCGAGGAGGATAAGGCCGCCTTTGCATTCTTTCTACTTCTCCATACTAAAACCCTATATTCCTGGACTTTCGCGCCCAAAGGGCTCTCCTTCTCTCTCTCTGGCCCATTTGTTCAATTGCGCCGTTCCATGGACGGACAAAGAAAAAGAAGCAAACCAAACCAGCCTGTTATGATCTGCATGATCCCTACGACTGTCAGACGTTTGCGCGCGTGAATCATCGACTGGGCCGATGAAGAGCTGCTGGCGCCGCTATACCGAAACGACTGTAATGAATGTACATTGAAACTGACAGCTTCCCTGCTACGGCCCTCGTCTAGGTCTTTCAAAGAAGACTCCCAGATCTCGCCGGCCTCAACCACCGGAAGCCGTACCACCCTTTCGCCCGCCTCTACGACTTCGACCACTTCCTTCTTCGATTCGCGACGACTGAGCGACCTTACCAATTACCGTCGCGACCTCGCCGTCCTAGACCCTTCTGGCGGCCGCGTTCCGCAGATCCAAAAAGAATCGCCTTCAGCCAGCCCGACACATAACAGCATTTCACCGTGGCTGTCCATGCCGGGCAACGGTGCCGCGACGTCCAATCCGCCCTCGGGCTTCTTTGGGACCACCTTTTACAACGATTCGAGCGATGCACTGTCTACGGCTTCCCAGCTGTCCCCAGCCTTCCGAACGGGCGCGGGAGGCTTAGGAGGAGCAGTCTCACCACGAACACCAAATACGAGCCAGGTGCCGGGCGCAGGAAGTTACGAGATGCCAGAAGTTGCCTTTAGCGACGACCGACGACCCTCTGTAGCAAGCACAACCACTGCTAGCAGCCAGGGATCCAAAGCTAGTGGCACTAGAGGTGGATTAAGGAAATTGCAGGGATTCTTTGGGGAAGAGTTTCCTGGCCGCGATGGATCGGAGACGAGCCTGCCTGCCAATGCAACCTCCAAAGACGGCCAACGCTCCTATTCCTTCAATCGACCACATCGCGAAAGGAATTACTCGAACGCCACCGACCACACCCGAGACGCGTCGCCGTCTTCATCACGCCCTCGCACACCAGTCCCATCGAGCGATGTGGTGCCGTTTCTTTATCAGGAGGCCAACGACATAGCCAAGTACGGAGAAGCACCTGTCCGCGACATGCTTGCCGGGCCTGACAAAGAACGCTACGCGGACAACGCTGGGAACCAGATACCGCCCAAAACCTCGTCTTCGTCGCGATCCGGCCACTCTATAGTGCATCTACCCGGACACCATCGGCACAACAAGAGCAATGAGGATGCAAACTCCCTGAGGCCCGTGGTTAGTCGAGACGATTCCATCACGGGCGCCTACGCCATGAAAGACCGCGCCGGCTCCGCGGGACAACCCTCGCGCCAAAGGGCCCAAAGTCCGACACCCAGCACCAGTAGCCGACTTGCATCAGTCGATGGCCAGACTTCTCCCGGTAGTACTCATCACCAAGGCAAGCGGGGCATCTTCGACCGATTCCGAGGGCACAAGCACAAGAACAAAGACGACACTACCCCGTCCCGACTCAGAGAGCTGCCGCAATCTAGTCGCTCTCTGGTATCTGGATCCTCACGTCTAGACTTGTCACTTGGAGACCAGACTCCTTATAACAACAACAACAAACCGCTACCTCCGATAAATCAGTACGAGCAAATACAGCAGCAACAACAGCAGATCCAGCAGCAGCAACAATTACAACAGCAGCAGCAGCAGCAGCAGCAACTACTACAACAGCAGCAGCAGCAAATACTACAGCAACAAAACCAACAGCAGCTGTACCAAAATCAGCAGCAGCAGCAGCCACCATTACCGCAGTCGCAGCCGCCGTCACAGCAAATGCCACCGAGCTCGAGGCCGTACCAAAACAATCGAAACGCGACTTTCAACAACAAATTCCCCTTTTCCAAGAAGAATCGCGCACATCGGCCCTACGATGACCAAGATGAATATATTGGGCCGACCGATAGGAACGATCCAGGCAAGGTGTTTCACCTTGATACAAACCTGAGCGATATGGAGGGCATCTTAGCTCACCCTCCGCCTCTGACTCCTATGGACCCCACGATCTTTCTCAAAGAGCCTGAGAGGGTGCCCGACATTGATCGGTCTCGAGGCGGTGCATGGAACGCGCCAGACAGCTGGGCTGTCCGGAAGAATGCTGACGAGCAGTCTACGCACGCAGAGGACATAGACCAAGCCGTCAGCCTGCCTCGACCTGAAGAGAAGAAGGCGGCCCATTGCATCCGCGTGTTCCGTGCCGATGGAACATTTGCAACTATCCAATTGCCTTTAGACTCCACTGTGTCCGAGGTCATGGCACACGTTGTTAAGAAGACGTATGTTCAAGATGGACTCGAAAATTACCACATTGTTTTGAAGAAGCACGATCAGGTCCGGGTCCTCGCGGCCGCCGAACGCCCCCTGCTTATCCAGAAACGCCTCTTGCAGCAGGTTGGCTACGAGGATAAGGACCGCTTAGAGGATATCGGCCGTGAAGACAACAGTTACCTTTGCCGCTTTCTCTTCCTGTCAGCTAGAGACAGCGACTTCACGATTGTTCCTCATGATCTTGGGCTTGGTAGGACCACCAAGTTCAACCACGTTGACCTCTCCGGGCGGAACCTTATCACGATCCCTATCACGTTGTATTCCAAGACCGGGGATATCATTTCGCTCAACCTGTCTCGTAACCTTTCCCTGGATCTGCCACGGGATTTTATCCAGGCGTGCCCCCAGCTCAGGGACATTAAATTTTCTAGTAATGAGGCCAGGAAACTGCCCATTAGTATTGGGAGAGCGAGCCGGCTAACATACCTTGACGTCTCCAACAACCGCTTGGAAGAACTGCAGCATGCCGAGCTGCACCAACTGGGTGGCTTGCTGAAACTAAACCTCGCCAACAACCGCTTGAACAGCCTCCCTACCTACTTCTCCGGCTTTAGGTCCCTGCGATCACTGAACCTGTCGTCAAACTTTTTGGACAAGCTTCCGTCCTTCCTCTGCGAGCTTGACAGTTTAGTTGACATCGATGTCAGTTTCAACTCGATTGCAACACTTCCCGAAGAGATTGGAAAGTTGAGAAACCTGGAGAAGTTTGTCATGACCAACAACCGATTGGCCAACACGTTGCCTTCTACTTTCAGCCGGTTAACAAACCTTCGCGAGTTGGATCTGAAGTACAATACCCTCACCTCGATCGATGTCATTTCCGAACTACCCAAGCTAGAGATCCTTTCGGCAGACCACAACATGATATCGCAGTTTATCGGTACTTTCGAGCGAGTACGGAGTCTCAAGCTCAACTCCAACCCCATCACCAAGTTTGATATTGTTAACCCCGTCCCAACGTTGAAGATGCTGAATCTCTCAAATGCCCAACTCGCCAGCATTGATAGTTCGTTCAACAATATGCCGAGCCTGGAGAGACTGGTCCTTGACAAGAACTACTTTGTCTCCCTCCCCAACACCATCGGCAACCTGAGGAGGTTGGAGCATTTCAGTATCGCAAACAACTCAGTGGGCGAGCTCCCCCCTGAGATTGGCTGTATGACGGAGCTGAAAGTCCTAGACATTAGGGGCAACAATATCCGAAAGCTCCCAAACGAAATTTGGTGGGCAAATAAACTGGAATATTTGAACGCCTCATCGAACGTGCTTGACGTTTTCCCCAAACCTGCTTCACGTGCCCCACAGGCGCCAGGAGAGCCGCAGCACTCGTCAGGGTTTACTAGCAAGACTGTGAACGGCCTTCTCTCCTCGGCTTCTAGCACAGAAGAGCTGATGCCTGATGGATCCAGGCGACCAAGCCAAGCATCTAGCACACTGCTCAGTGTTGGTCCTTCGCCGGTTCCCGGCGGGCCAGACCGCAAGAGCTCTGTGGTTTCTGTGTATGGCAAAGGCGGTCGTAAGACATCTGTTGTGTCGCGAAGTACGACGGGCGCGTCAAGTAATAATACTACAGTGGCCCCTTCGATGAACTCTAGGAAAGACTCGGGGCTTTCTGCCAGACTAACGAACACCTTCGCTGGGTCGTTGCGCAATCTATACCTTGCAGACAACCAACTCGATGACGATGTATTCGACCAGATCACCCTACTAGGAGAACTGCGCGTTCTGAATCTATCCTACAATGACCTCAGCGACATGCCTCAGAGAACCGTCAAGAGCTGGCCGCAGCTTGTTGAGCTGTATTTGTCTGGCAATGACATGACCAGTCTGCCAGCAGATGACCTAGAGGAGTACAGCCTGCTCCAGACCCTCCATCTCAATGGCAACAAGTTCACAAACCTGCCGGCCGACTTCTCAAGAGCCAAGAAGCTTGCGGTACTAGACTGCGGAAACAACTCCTTGAAATACAACATCTCGAACGTCCCCTACGACTGGAACTGGAATCTAAACCCCAATCTGCGGTATCTCAATCTGTCGGGCAACAAACGCTTGGAGATCAAGCAGACAGGCTTTGGAACTGGCGTGCAGAACCGCGAGCAGTATACAGATTTCAGCAGGCTCCAGAATCTCCGTGTTCTTGGCTTGATGGATGTCACTCTTACACAACCGAGTATTCCGGATCAGAGCGAAGATAGACGTGTTCGAACTTCTGGATCGCTGGCTGGTCATCTTCCTTACGGCATGGCTGACACGCTGGGTAAGAACGAACACCTGTCTACCATTGACCTTGTTGTTCCCCGGTTCAATTCATCAGACTCGGAAACCCTCTTGGGTCTCTTTGATGGCCAGGCTCTCAGCAGCGGTGGCTCTAAGATTGCCAAGTATCTGCATGAGAACTTCGGTCACATCTTTGCGACTGAGCTCAAGGCCCTGAAAACCCGACAAAACGAAACCCCTAGCGATGCACTTCGTCGAGCATTCTTGTCTCTGAACAAAGACCTCGTCACCATAGCCTACCAGCACACTGAAGAGCGGCCATCAGGCTCCCATCGCGGGTCTGCAGCCCCTTTGGTCTTGAGCAAAGAGGATTTGAACTCTGGTGGTGTGGCCACGGTTGTATACCTGCAAGCCCAGGAGTTGTACGTCGCCAACGTCGGCGACGCACAAGCCATGGTGATTCAGTCAGATGGCTCTCACCGAATTCTGACACGAAAGCATGACCCAGCTGAACCTACAGAGCGCCAACGCATCCGAGATGCTGGGGGGTGGGTGTCTCGTCAAGGTCGGCTGAACGATCTTCTTGAGGTTTCGCGGGCATTCGGCTATGTAGATCTGATGCCGGCAGTCCAAGCTGCACCACATGTCGCCAAAATGGCCATCACGCCACAGGATGAAATGGTGCTCATTGCTACCAAAGAACTGTGGGAGTATCTGACACCTGGTTTGATCGTGGATGTGGCCCGATCGGAGCGGGGTGACCTTATGCGCGCCTCTCAGAAGTTGCGTGATCTCGCTATGGCTTACGGTTCGAACGGCAAGATCATGATCATGATGATCAGCGTCTCGGATTTGAAGCGCCGGCAAGAGCGGTCCGCACGCCTGCATAGGGGCCAGAGCATGTCACTGTATCCATCCGGCATACCGGACGACTTCCAGTATCCGGCCAAACGTGGCAAGCGAGCCAAGGGAGAGGTTCAAGATTCGACACTCCATCGTCTGGAAGCAGAAGTTCCTGCTCCTACCGGGAAGCCATCCATCGTGTTTACCGACATCAAGAATTCAACCAATCTGTGGGAGATGTATCCCTCGGCCATGCGATCAGCTATCAAGCTGCACAACGAAGTAATGCGTCGACAATTACGTCGGATCGGTGGCTACGAAGTCAAGACGGAAGGAGATGCCTTCATGGTGTCGTTTCCCACCGCAACCTCGGCCCTTCTCTGGTGCTTCTCAATCCAGACTCAGCTTCTCGAGGTCAAATGGCCACCTGAGATTCTGAATTCGGTCTCGTGCCAAGAAGTGTTCGACAATGACAAGAATCCGATCTTCAAAGGGTTGTCAGTCAGAATGGGTATTCATTATGGTGAGCCTGTTGCTGAAATTGACCCCGTCACGAGGCGCATGGACTACTTTGGTCCCATGGTCAACAAAGCGTCCCGAATCTCGTCGGTTGCCGATGGCGGTCAAATCACGGTGTCAGCGGATTTCATTTCCGAGATCCAGCGTTGCTTAGAAACGTATCAAGAAAAGGAACGCGGCGGAGCTAACGGTGCCGAGGACGCTTTTGACGATGATGCTATCGCAGCACAAATTCGCCGCGAACTCAAATCATTGAGTTCCCAAGGTTTTGAGGTCAAGGAGATGGGCGAAAAGAAACTGAAGGGTCTTGAGAATCCGGAATACATCTACTCGCTTTACCCACACTCCCTCGCTGGCCGAATCGAATACCATAACCAGGATGTTCGTGCGGTCGAAGTTGCTGCCCTCAAGCCGGCTACGCTCGAAGCAGGTAGTGAGCTCGGGTTTGACCCGGAAATGATTTGGTCTCTATGGAAGGTCAGTCTACGCCTCGAGATGCTCTGTAGTACCCTAGAGGAAGTCTCTGGCAGAGGTCTTCAACCGCCAGAAACAGAGCTCCTGGAGCGAATGAAGCAGCGCGGCGGCGAAGTCACCGAACGGTTCTTATTTAATTTTATGGAACATCAAGTAAGCCGTATCGAGGTAAGTTATATTTGTCCTCTCTTCTCGAGTGGTTCATCTGTTATCAGATACTAATGGATGGTTGCAGACTTGCGTCACAACCCTGTCAGTGCGACATATCACAGCTGGCGGCGGGACGATCACGAAACTCGATGATCTCCGAACGCCAATGCCAGAAGTTCTAGATGACCTTGCGAAACAGCTCAAGCTCCTAGAAATGTACAAGGCCAAATACGGCCCTCTCAGCGATATGGAAGACGAGGGCATCGACACGGAAGAGGAGTGACGACACCGCGCGCTTTTGCTGTACTATCCCGCAACTTCTTGCTCTCACACATCCTCGGCATACGTGTGTTATATCCATTCAACCTTGGTGGAACCGCTTACTACCTACACTCTGCCCCAATCTCTTACATTCTACATATAAACGTCGTATTGCTTCTTCGCATTGCCCCCTTTTTTTTGCAGCGAACATCCGGATACACCTATATACCTATCGACACTTGTAATGCGCCACGAAACATTCTTGCTACTGGGAGGCAAACCTGCATTTCGCAATTCGGGGAGGGAATTGGCCTGTTTAGCCACTTATACCATGGGACACACTGGGGATATGGTTTCTGTTTTCTTAGGCGCTTGTTTCTCGCCGCTTGGGCCAACCATGGAGACTCCATGCTGCCGACACCCCAAGGATCGTCTCTTGATATTTTGGGAGCAGATGGTAGACTCACTTTATCACTACACACTATATAATCCGTAGAGGGGAAGGCATCATGTGCTTTACCTCGGCGTTCTGACAGAAGTCTGGCTATTTGGTGGCGGAGCGGAGGAATCAAAAGGGTAGTCGGGAGACGCCCGCGAGACGAGGGCTTTGTTAGCCCCTTGATCGAATACGATCTAATCTGACAGGAGCGGAAGCTTGGTCTCTGCTGGGAATGGAAAGGAAGATATGCCCCAAGATGGGAAGAGATGAGACGGCCTGTCGTCCGCGGAGTGACGCAGCCATGTAAATAAGAGCCATGGGTCACAGTGGCAGGCTATTATGACCAACAAAATAATTGATCGTATTCAAAGTGAGCCTACCTTTGTTATTCTGTGCGTTCCAGTCCTTCAAGTAGCCCCTTGAATATTCGAGTGCCACAAACTCGTACTGCGCCTGGTCAAGTCCCTTTATCCCATTGACTGGGCAAAATGCCAGTACGTATGCCGCTTTATTAGCCGAGCGACAACTGCAGTCAATCACCACCTCCGCAGCTATCTCACCTCCATCCTTTACTCGCGTTTCATGAGGCTATAGGCAGCACGTGATGAGACTACTAAATACCACAACGCCCCGACTGGAGACCTTTACGGATGAGAGGAGGTCACCCCCTTATACAATCTTATCACACACATGGAAGGAAGACGAAGTTCTGTTCGAAGACATCTAGTACTGGGCTTCGAGAGGCTGGGCACAGAAGAAGGGGCCTCAAAAGGTCTGGAAGAGTGCAGAACAGGCACTTTTTGACAAACTGAAATACATATGGATCGACACGCTCTGTATTGACAAGAGCAGCAGCGCCGAGTTGTCCGAAGCCATCAACTCCATGTTCAATTGGTACCAAGGCTCCACCGTCTGCTATGCTTATTTCTTCGACATAGACAGCGAGAAAAAGGGCATTGATAACAGCAAGTGGCTCAGAAGGGGATGGACGCTGCAGAAGCTCAGAACCCCCGAGCGCGTTCGCTTTTTCGACATGTATTGGCAATTCATTGGCACCAGAAACACTTTGGCGGGCCGTCTGGAGTCCATCACAGGCATCGACTACGTCTTGCTGTACAGCTACGAGGACGCAGATCCAGAGGATGTCGATAACGAACTCGTACAACTAAACTCTCGCCCCTCCATGTCAGCCCATGATCTTCTGACCAGCGTCAGTGTGGACAGCAGCATGTTATGGGCTTCGAAGCGTCAGACTACACGTCACGAGGATCCCGCCTACTGCCTTATGGGACTTTTCAACGTCAACATGCCCCTATTGTACGGAGAGGGCGACAAGGCCTTCGCGCGGTTGCAGGAAGAGATTATCAAGACCTCTAATAATACGTCTATATTGACTTATACGGCTGACGACCCTGGATATCCCGGTGTTCTGGCAACCACACCCGCAAGTTTTGCGCTGAGACTACCGGCGGTATAGCAGTGGAATGTGGAAAGTCCGCACATGCTGATCGAAAACGACCGAGTGAATGTAGAGGTGATTCTCTGCACCACATTGACATCGGTTATCTCTCCAGGTACTGATGGGGGTTATGAACTCGCGGACGAAGATCGGTCTTCCCGACTCTTCTTTGCTGTCCTTGATGGCTCCTTCGACGGGGCTCCCTTAGGTCGTCCGGCGATGCTTTTGCGTTGGGAACAAGACTCAGTATATGCGAGGGTGGCTCCTGATTTGCTCTTTTGCGTCCATACTAGCACTTCGTATAATCCCAGCCCCCAAATCGTACAATATGGCAGTAAGAAGCCGTATCGGTTTTGCATCAGAAGGTCTATGCCTGACCGTGTCCTTCATACATTAGGTCAGTCATCTTCCGTCATCTTTTTGTCTGTATAGCCTGTGTGGCGTTTCTCGAGGCCACTATCAAGGAATTCATTTCCGCGAAAGATGAGACAGACTATAGTAGAAGCAGTAACGGCATGCACCTAGCTGCGCTCGAGGTAGCTAAACGCGTACGTATCACCCTCGTGGCAGCAGCGCCTTCAGACAGGAGACGTCTCCTAACGCGACCGACTTTGTTCCTCCTGGATGCAACCACATGCTGCCATAACAATGACGCGACATATCGCATCACTAAGTCCTGCCCACCGCTGCGCAAGGATGCTATATTTCATTCGCCATCTCGACCTTACTCTGGCAGCGGTACCGATGGGATCTTGGGTTTCTCTTTCTGGAAATAAACAAGATACGGGGTTTGGAAAAAGGACGGCTTCTGATCTTATGGGATGCCTTGATTACCCAAGATCGAAAAAGCCGCCCCTGCTGCAAGATTTGGGCTATAGATGCGCCGGAGCTGATGCACTGGCTGCTGTCTCGTCCCATCTTTCGAACCAATGCTGGCGACGACAATAGTGAGGGCGACGAAGACGACAACAGCATCGCAGATGCGGGTGAGTACTCCAGCCTCTACGCCATGATCTCGAGGGATCCCGAAGGCTGGACGCAAACCGTCATGGACAGCTTCCCTCGAGTCAGGTACGACCTAGTGAGGCTTGGGTTTATTGGGCCTAATGACGCGGTGCAGGTACATGACCATGAGTCCAAGCCGCCTATACACTATAGGCTCACTGTGTCGATTGGGGGCAAAACGTCACTGGAAAGAACGACTCTGGAAATGCGGATAGGGCAAGGCCTCGGAAGAACGTTGCATTGTATTGGGAGAAGGCAGTCACGATAAACGCGTAAACAGACAAACGGAGAGGACAAGAGGGAGGATGTGGGAAGATGTTCTGATCAAACATGCTCTAGAAGAGGGGATTTTGCCTATGTACAAACAACCATGGCCCATTAAAGATATTATGTAGAGCATGAAAGGTACAGTTCGGTCAGAATACTGTCAAAGTTTTACCCGCCATGGCTGTTGTGTGTATCAAATATGAGCCTGCCCCCCCCTGAGATTCCGAATGAATTGTTGAGTACAAGCACACAAAGAAGAAGAAGCATGGTCAATGGGTAGAAAAGTGCACTTATTAAACAAGGCCAGTAACCCTGCTGTTATGCGTTGATATCCTGAATGCTCTATATAGCAGTAATATTCAGGGGAAGGGCGGGTAAATGAGTTTTCATTTCGCAGCACGAGGGCTGGACAGATGACATCTCTGTGATTTAGCATGTATACTATACGTTTGCTCTAGTCACACAAATCAGACCAGTTACCATAGTGAAATCGAGCCAGGGATTTTTGCAATGTGTTCGAGGTAACAGCCCCATGTCTATTTCCATTTCTATACGCTTGGCTGGATCAGACTATGTATTAATGCAGAAATGCAGAATCGCGCGAACCCCCAGGTGCCCCCCGATGCATTTATCCGCTCAAAGTAGCAATGCGAATGTCGAAAAAAAAACACCTCTCCCGTGCAGGCAGATCCCGCAACCGTAAGCGAAGATTTCCCGACGCTCGCCACGTCAGAGGAGACGCCAGTGGCCTTGTGCCCTCAATGGAACTAAAGCCAACTTTAGGTCCCATTCCTCGGCGTGCCCGAATCTATAGTCCAGATGAAGCGACTCCCGTACAAGTCTCTCTGTAGGGCCAGACCAGCTGTGTTGAGTTGAGGAATATGCAGATTCCGAGTGTTTCGGGAGCACAAGTTCGTCCCGGAAGCGTCGCTTATGGAGCCCCCCATGGAGCAATTTCCAGTGGAAGATATCATTCAAGAATCTTTTCACATGAAATCATCACTAGAATTAGGGTCAGCATCAGAATTCCGTAAAACTGGTTGGGGCTGTAAAGTGACAACGTACTCGCCGAAGTCGTCGTCGTAGGTGGCAGTGTCAGCGGCAGGGTTGGATCGGCCAATCACCACGCTGGTTTTGGTCTTCTGGGCCTTGCTCTTCTTGCCGCTCTTATCGGCCGCCTTCTCCTCCTTCATCTTCTCGTTGCTGAGGGCAGTCAGGGTGCTGGCAATCTTCTTGATCTGGTCGCTGGGCAGATCCTTGGCCAGCTGCTTGGAGAACTCCTGCAGGAACAGGGTGTAGTGGGCCTTCTTCGAGTTGCCGCCGATGATGGGAACGAGGGTGTTGCGCATGTTCTCAAACTGCTGCTTGGTCTGGGGGTTCATCAGAGGCAGCGTGCCCAAGTTGATGGTCTTGGTGGGATCCTTGGGGTCAATGGGGACGGCCGCGCCAGCGGTCACGGCCTTGCGGTTGTTGCTGACACCAATGCCACCGAAGAGATCAGCAGCGTGCTTCAGGTCCGACTCCAGCTCGTTACGCTTGAGACGCTCGCGGCGCTCGCCCTCGCTCTCGTCGTCGCTGCCATCATCGCCTTCGGCCAACTGTCGGGCGCGCTCGGCCCGGAGCTCCTCGATACGTTGCTTCTTGGACTTCTTGTTGGCAGCGGCCTCAGCATCGGCCTTGGCCTTGAGCTCGGCAGCCTTCTTGGCCTTCTCACGCTCGACTTCGGAGTCTTCAGCGGCGTCCCATGACTCGAGAACCTACGAATGGGGTGTCAGCATGTCGCGAACCGTAGAGAGGTATCATGGTGTTCAGCATACATCGCTGTCATCCTCTTCGTCATCGAACTTGCGGCGACCGGCAACAGCAGCAGCGGTTGCTGGGGAGCCGGTGGAACTACCGGAGTCGGACTCCTCCTCTTCATCTAGATTCGGGGAGAATAAGCGGTCAGCTCAGTGTATAGATAGGCGAGAAGCGAGAAGCGAGAAGCGAGAAGCGGCATGGTCCAAAGACACCGGAGCTACACAGGGAAGTCGCATATCGAGCCACAGAGGGCGGCAGCCGAGACCCACAGTCGCGTCCTGTTCGTCATCCTTTGTTGCAAGCTACCCAGTTGCTGTAGGTAATGCGACTGAGAATCAGGTAGTATGGTGATAGGATCTCGGCGATGTGGCCATTTGGTCACCCGTATGCATATCCTGTGCGCCCCGGTGTATCTTTATGGCCATTTGACCAGGAGGGGTACATAGTAATCGTTGAACTTACCCCACTGCTTCTTGGGGGGCATTTTGACGGCGAAAGTCGGTGGTCAAGTAGAATGAATGCGACGTGGGCGATTGATTTCTTTTCGGGTTGCGATGCGACGAAGAGAGCCGGTGTACAGTCTCTGTTCGGTTTTTGTTTTATTTTGTCGGCGTGTATGGGGAGAAGGAGTCGGTGTCGCACAGGATCTAGGAAGGGAAGAAGGAAGGAAACAATAGAATGGCCTGGCTGGTCTTCACAAGCCCTGGCTGGGGGAGGGAGGAAATTGTCAGATTTTTGGAGGGGTCGTTGCTGGTTGGGCACACACACCCCGCCTGAAAAATTCGTGCACAACCAGTCTAAGTCTAACCTACCACTCTGCCCGAAAAAAAGGCCAAGGCAACCAGGCTGGTCTTACATCCATCCACTACTTATTCAAAGCATCTAGGTCAATAGGACTTGGTCATTCATTCGTAGACTATATAGGTTCAGTATGTGCCTAGGTCAGAGCAAAGCAATAACAGAAAAAGGCTTGGGAAAGGAATCCACAGGACAAGAATCTTAACAGACAGTCATAGGCTGCCCCTTATCCTATAATAAAAAATTGGGAGCACAACTCTAAGTACTATACACTCGAGTATACTTGAGCAAATGCCAACCATGACATCACTTTCCCGAATCACATTCAAATGAACCCCCATAGCCTGTCGTTCTACAGTCAATGGATCTTCTTTAAACTACCCCATAACCGCCCACCCTCCTATTTGGCCGGCATTCAAGTACTCCATAGTAGGTAGCATCGCTTTCCTCGAATCAGCCCTTCTTTCTGTTTGATGTCCAGCCTATAACCCCGCGATCTGGCCCCTGAGACTATCTTTGGGGGTGGGGCATTCTTCCTTTAAAGGGGGTATTACTGACCACTTGACAATTTCCGGCCCCTAGACATGGCTACTTTGATTCCCCTACATATGGCAATCGATACATATGAGCAGAAATGGAATCGCTACATGCATCCTCCGAACACACTTTGTATGCCCAGTCTCGATTTGGGGGCTTACAGGTTGCATCTTGAGTGATTGGTGGCAGGGTGACTCATCCTTGTCCTGCACCATCTCTCCGCCCTTCACTGTGCCTGGCAGGTACTCCGACTTGGCCACACACACATGCTCGATAGGCCTGTTCACTCAGTCAGTATAGTCCCATGATATCCGTGATATCAACCACATTCTGTTTGCCATAGGACACTATGGCACCCCTCACCGAGGCAGAAGAACGAGCATTAGCTCAACGAGTGCAGAATCAGCTGGCCCCGACTATGTATGCTGTTACGTCCATGACCAGACTCAGTGGCGGCACAACCAACTTCCTCTACCGAGGCACTCTGCTCCAGCCCCGTACCGGCGCTACCAGCATGGTGGCAGCCGCCAAGACTGTCGTGGTGAAACAATCTACCGACTTCGTCGCTACTAACTGTGATTTACCACTGGATATCACGCGCTGCGATTATGAAGAGACCATGCTGTGTGCTCTGGATGGCTTTCCCCGGACCATCACCACCGCCAGTGACTGTACCGTAGAAGTCCTAGTGCCGCAGCTGTACCACTACGATCGAGAGACGCACACGCAGATTCTCCAAGACTTTGCCCACACGACGGACCTGACAACCATATTGCAGTCCTCCATCATCGAGCAGAACCTGCCGGGATCCAGTCCGAGAGCCGTCGGCCAGGCCTTGGGCTCCTGGCTTCGTATGTTCCACCAGTGGGCGTCCATGCCCGCCCAAAACGCCCTCCTGGAAGAGGTAGGGCCCAACCCAGGCATGCGCCGACTGAAGAGCCTCATCACCTACGACAGCTTCATAGAGATATTGGAGCGTCACCCCGAGGTCGTCGAATGCCACAAGGATACGCTGGAAGAGGTCCAAGCTGCCATGAAGCAGGAGTTTGAGCGACCACCAACGGATGGTGATAGTACTCGTGGTCTCATCCACGGAGACTTTTGGTCTGGCAAGTAAGTTGGCAGTGTTGAAGAGTATATGTGGCTTCTGATCACGAAATCTGGATCAATAGTGTCCTACTCCCCAACAGCTCCTGGCGGGACACGCAATGTTCTGCCCAAGAACCCAACAGACTCATCATCATCGATTGGGAGAACGTCCAATACGGTCACCGCGCCGTGGATATTGGCGGTATGCTAGCCGACCTCTACGAGCGCAAGCACTTCAGGGGCATCGCCGCCAGCCTCCCTGTCATAGAGGGCTTCGTAGAGGGATATGGTCCACTGGATAAGGAGTTGGCTTTCTGTGCCGCGATCCATGCCGGGGTCCATCTCATCTGCTGGTACTATCGGCGGGACCGCAACGCGCCGCTTCCTCACCCCCTGCCGATGGTTCTGGCCGCCTTAACACTGGGGCGGGATTTTGTTCTGGCAGGCTGGAGGAAGGACAAGGAGTGGCTGCAGTCCACTTTCCTGGCGCCTTTGTTTGCGGATGACAACTTGAGCTAGGTGGTTGTTTCGAATAAAACTATACTGGGTATGAAAATAGATGTCTTCTGGGGCTATAATCTGTTTCTGTGTTCCTTCCGAGACTGGTATCTCGGGACTGATAACTGAGGACTGAGGACTGAGGACCGAGTTCAAATACTGAATACCAATTCCACAGTGGATTTGCAGAGAGACAGGAATTAGCGGCTATTCATTTCCAAAAATACGAAACGTCATTTACTCACCCGAATTGTGGTTTCGTCAGTAACCGCATACCTACTTCCTTACTGGGCCGGTTGCTCGGGAAGGGGTGTAGAGGAAGAGATTGGCAAAGGGGGAGAACGGTTCGGCCAGTGATTCGGCCGTCTTATTTGGTTATGTTAGCCCCGTCGAGGCCTAAAAAAAAACAGTGGATTGAGTGCCATGAAGGATGCTGTCATCGTATATTTTATGTGGTACAGCATCGTTCTCTTCTGAGGGCTGGCTGTATAGGATTACTCTCTGGATTGGGAACCTGCCCCTTTCTTCATCATGGGTAACGTTGCGCTTAATGCCGGACACCGAATCGTGTACTACGTATGTACGCAGACAAGCACTTGTTTGTTTGATATACTGTGACCGCCTCGGGTCATCTGCCTTACTTACGTACGGTGCAACCGCCCAGCATGCATGCAGCGCAGCAACCTGCTTGATCTACCAGCTAGTTTTGAACGAATAGACGTTGATTGCAGTACTCGCCTCGGACTGGGCGTCACAGTCAGCCCCATGCATGTGGCTTCTTTGTAGGTCATCTACGTAATATGACCGTGTGACCTCGGAGTTGGACAAAATCTCTCAAAGATAAACCCGACTTGACAGAGAAAGAAAGAAAGAAAAAAAAAGTTAGCTAGCTACGTTTATTGGCATCGGCGATAATAGCTAGCTCGACCTGTTTGCGCCTCAGCTCGCGGACGAAAATTGGCCGGAAGATGGGCCCTGTGTGGGCTTTGGGGGTTATTTCACCCCGTTAGCTCCCGACAACTTCAGATTCCAGATCCCGCCGCTGACTCACCCGTGATCCTTCTTAAGGTCGTAGGCAATGTTTTCAATTCGTGTCAACTCAGCAGGTAATATAATTGAGCAGCTAATATGTTGCTTGCCGGACGGCGTAAGTCGGCGCATTTCCAATGAGTCGCGTAAGAGGTAAAATCCGGCAGTCTGGTAGAGCGGCAAACCCGATCGCCGGAAGCATTGATACGCGATACGGCGTTTGCTCGCCTGGCGCTTGGAGGCTGAGACCTTATGTAGCGGTCCCCGACTGCCACCAAACATCCAGTTTTTTTTCGTCCTTCGCGAGTCACCGGACCTTTTCTGAAATTCCAATTCCAGCAGTCCGGTTCGTCTTGGCGCATTGGGTCGCTGATTCAGAATCTTACAATACGTATCTTCGTCATGGGCCACCAAACTAAGGGGCCCTTTGGCTTATGTGTAAGACAATATAAACCCCCAGCTGCCTCAGGTAACATCCCTTGCTTGCCACCATCTTGAATCCAGAGTCAACATACAAAGATAAAACCACCTACCTACCCTATAGACAGTCCCATCACTCTGTTGGGTCAAACCTCATATCGTACCTTTACCCCTATTATATCGACTTCCTCATGTTATCAGTAGGAGCCCAATCAAAGCTCTGTACGCCAAATCAGGCACGTCAGCTATCCAAGGCCATAGCGCCGCTATTTCACAGCTCCAGCTTCGGTTACAGTGCTGGCCTGAAGGGCGCCACCGTATGCGTCCTCCAGCGCGGTAACTCGAGAGCCTTCTCGACGACACCGGACCGCAAGCTCCGTGACTTCTTCCCCGTCAAGGAGACGGAGCACATCCGCCAGACCTTGCCAGCATGGCCACACCACGGCTACACCGAGCAGGAGATGCTCGATGTCGTTCCTGACCACCGTCCGCCTCAGACGGTAGGTGAATGGGTAGCTTGGAAGTTCATGCGTTTCTGCCGATGGGGCATGGACTTCAGCACTGGCATGAAGAAGGAGCAAAAAGTTGACAAAGCAAATCCCACGACGGCCGTAACGGCGCTCAAGCCCCTCACCGAGGCCCAATGGATGATTCGATTCCTGTTTCTCGAATCAATAGCCGGCGTCCCTGGCATGGTCGCAGGTATGCTGAGGCACCTTCACAGCATCCGACGGCTCAAGCGTGATAACGGGTGGATCGAAACGCTTCTTGAGGAATCCTACAACGAACGAATGCACCTGTTGACATTCATGAAGATGTGTGAGCCAGGGTTAGTATCCCCCAATGCCCCTTTGCCGGAAGGAATTTTGTCGTTTGCTGACAGTGGCCTGCTTAGATGGTTCATGAAATCATTCATCGTCATAGCCCAGGGCGTCTATTTCAACTCTCTTTTCCTGTCTTACCTGGTGTCGCCCAAGATCACCCACCGATTCGTCGGGTACCTGGAAGAGGAGGCTGTCCACACCTACACCATGTGCATCAAACAGATGGACGAAGGGCAGCTGCCCAAATGGACCGATCCCAACTTCAAGATCCCCGAGATCGCGGTCGACTACTGGCACATGCCCGAGGGCAAGCGATCGATGCGAGACCTGATCATGTACATCCGGGCCGACGAGGCCTGCCACCGCGGCGTCAACCACACCCTCAGCAACCTCAACCAGAAAGAAGACCCGAACCCCTTCGTCAGCGAGTACAAGAGCGGCCGGGCACCTCCGCGGCCTGCTATCAAGCCTCAGGGGTATGAGCGGGCGGAGGTCATGTGAGGAGTACTTGCTCCAGAAAATATTGGCAGTCAATGACTTCGAGTCAATGACAAGACCGCGGACCTTGGAAGTGCTGGACTAAAAAAGACACCCCGTGTGCGGGTTGGGTTTCCTTTTCTTTGGCGCCTAGGATTTTGCTGGAGTACGAGGCGTTGACTGGTCGTGAATTCCTGTTGCATTGGCGTTTCTGGCGTTTTCCGGCATCCCTAGATAGATACCTCTCAGCTCTGGCGTGGTTTCCCCCTTTGTTGGCGGATTTTGGGGGCTCTCAACCGCCCCTTGTGGACGTATAGATAGACTGTGTTGATCCTCGCAAGAGAGTTATTCCTAGAATAGTTTATGCATGACAGTATTGACTTGGCATGTCAATTGAGCCCAGGGAGAGAAAATGCGTGATATGTGAGGATCCGTTCCTCGCCGAACGGTTGACTTCGCCGCAATGCGCATGACTCGGGGCGTCATTTGTTTTCCAAGATGGTACCCTGTGGTTATGATGGATGACCCGAGCGCTTGACAGGCGGATGAAGGAACGAAAATGCGAAAATGGCAGTCTTTGTGCCACGAGAGATCGTGGCTCATGTCGGCCGCGCTTGTTAGGTTAGGTTGGTGGCAGGTACGGTATTAACCTACGTACGCCGTAGTAGGGATGGGATGGGATTCCAAAATTGGAAACAATAAGCTTCCCACAGCCGCCGACAGCCACGATTACCCCACGCGAATAAACGCGGACTCTACTTTGGGGGTATTTTGGTCTCTTTGGAGGGGGGCTGTGCTGTGCTAACACAGACGACTATCGTAATGGTTGCTAACCTTGGAGACACAAGCTACCTACTACGTAGGCAGGCAACTGGACAGTTAACCTATGTAGGCAAGAGAAAGCTCAATCCGCAATCCGCAATCCGTAATCCCCACTACCCTACCCGGCTCGCCGGGCTCCGGAAGAGATCGAAACCACCATTGATGGAATAGCAGAAGACCACCAGCCTATAGTAGTATTCGATGCTTCTCTTGCCCTAATAGTGGTGTGTTCTGCTCTATTCGCTACATACAGTTTGTACGGGTATCTTGCTTGCGTAGGTCAGTGGATGACGTGTGTGTCAGATAGAAAATACCACCCAAGTCACCGCGCATTCTCCTGTCCGTGTGTCGCGAGGGCAAGGCAGAGGGAACGGTCCGTGAACTGTATCTCATCTCTCACATCTCTCATATAGCATACCCACACACATACCACAACCAATCATTCACCACATACCACACCACTGCGACTGCCTCAAAAGAGCTGGTATGGATTATGGATCAGCAAAGAACAAGTTTTTGTCATCGTGGGCACTCGGCCAAGACCTTGTACGCGTTTCGGACAAGCTGTATGTACATAGGCCACGACTCGAGCGATCTCCCCCCCGGAAAAAGGTGACGAACGTCGCTCATCATTATCCATCCCTTGCTCCCATGCTCGCTTAATTGCTCCCGCTAGGTATGTCCATGTGGCTATGGGCATAAGATAGGTTACCTGTTCGGATTATCTATGATCTACATGTACATAGGTACATACATACTGTATATGCCATAGGCCAGGCTCCCAGGGGGTTGATGTGCGGGCCCGCCGCTGCAGGAGTTAACCATCTTGAAGCTGTAGAGTGCCGGCCACAAGGGAACTGGTGGGATCCGACGTTTCAAGGATCCAGGTAAACCATATATTTGTCAACCAACCTACCAACCTGTCTCGCAAATATGTTCCGATATGAGGTAAACTCCTTTTGATTTTGTGTGTGCATGGACAAGTATCGTACTTTGACCAGTCCCATGCTATTGTTGCCAGGGTTTATCATCCAATGAATGATCTCTGAGTTTGGCAGTAGATCCGAACATAACGTACTAAAACTCCGTCTCCTCTATATCTCTATAACTACGTCAACATCAATACGGCCCCGCCCAATAATAGTGCATAGTTTATGGCATAGCTGACTACAACTGTACGCGACCCGGTTAACCTAGCTAGAAAGTGGCCAGTGTCATCGTATGTACTGTGACATGTTGAAGTTGTGATCAAAACTCCGAGGTCGAGGATGATCTGCGAAGCTGAGTCGCATTCTTTCCGGAGCCTCTGGCCAGTTGTGGGTGTTATCGTCAATGCGCTCGATGCGACGACTCTTTGCTCTTTTCCCCCTTGCCAAGTCTTGACGGCGACTCCTCTCACAAACGGACAGACGTCTTCTAGAAGGGGGTGATACGGGGAGGGGAAACGGGCTATGGGGAAACCGGCGAGCACTGATCCGATGTCACCTCAGAACCTGTATACTCACGACGCAAACCAGCCCTCGATCGTCTCAAGCTCGTCTCATTCGCACGTATCGAGATAGGGCCGTGGAATTGGATCTTGGCGATCAAGCAAGCACCATGACAACCCTCTCTTTAACTTCTACCTAGGTAGGTCTAGAACCTGGTATCGGGCGTTGAGAAAGAGAGAGAGAAGGAGAGATGAAGAAGCGCCGCGGCAATGTGGAGGCTAGGTTAGAAAGGAAGGTGTAGAAGTACTTCTGGGCAGCATCTGTGTTTTGTGGCAGTGCCAGAGGCCATATTCGTCCAATTCATTTAGTTGCGATTTCATCTGGCCTCCCGTCGGGGCGAGATTATGGGATGGCCGCGCTCCAGCGCTCCAGTCCTCTTTTTATTCTGCTATGCTATATCTCTTCTTTGAGCGTTAAAGGAATTGTGTGCGAGTCGTGACAGCGGGTGAAAAGGCGGACGCCTTAGCGGAAGCCACAAGTGCATTCTGGGCGCATTACGGTAGGGTTTAGCGCACACGGGTTCCAAATGCTCCAGCACTGGGGTACACCTGCTCCCTGCACTTCCTGTTACTTAGTACTCGATAAGCGCCCGACTCCCACCTGGGACAGGCACATAGTGGTAGTGGTAGATAGCCAGTTGAACCTTATTGACCCGACCTGAGGCAGATCGCGGAGCGCTTGCCGGCGTAGGTCAGTGTGTTGTGTTGTCATACACGATATCGCGGGTACGGTACAGAATACGGGACGGATCCGTCCAGTCCAGTATTGCCCAATATCGTACACAACCTTTGTTCTTTTCCAATCATGTTTTGTTTTTCCTGTCTTCACAATTCTGACAACGATGCAATGCATGCTTCTAATATGAGAGAGAGAGAGACTGATATCGTCCTCTTCTCGCTTCCATTGGCTTTCGCTTTCTCCAGTTTTCATCTCACTATTTGTGTAACCGGTATTAACCGTCTGACATACATACTTCGTGTGGGTAAATATAGGGCAATCACTTGTGACCATTAACACTTGTTTTTGGTCCTTTTGGCGCCAATCTCCTCAGTTTCCCCGAATATCAGAACGGTCAATGTGTGTGTGTGTGTGTGTATGTGCATCTGTGTACATCCTCAGCTTCCTATTACCTTGCTGCATGGTCAATTTGCCCTGGTCAGGGGTGCTGCTGCTTGACGGGCAAATGGTCTTCTTTTTTTTCAACAGTCCTAATCCAAGCCATGGTCGTATACTTGAGCCATCCGGTGTTACACCTGTCCAGACTACCACATAACTTCACATGCCCGACATCTGCAGACGGCAGGCACACGGGTAACCTGTCATTTTGTTTTAGACTTTCAGAACACCCCATTTCACTTCACTTCACTTCACTTCACTCACCGTTATCAAGCCATATCCGGCCGGCGCGGGGGATCACTACCACCATTCATTCAGCTCTGGGCAGTAGGGTACCACCACAGTACTTACTGTACACCTACGTGCTTAGGGCCTTAGGCTCAGAGGGGTTTAGGAAAACGCAGATCAGGTCAACTCGGTTTCTAACATTAGACAGCAGAGACCCGCTGCAAGTCCATCTAATAATGACTGAATGGGCTTTTGAGCCTAGCGCCTGTGGACCGAACCCCTCTCTGTTATTCACTGGCTCTGGGCTAGGTACCAGCATCGTGAACCGTCCATACATGTGTCCTGCTCTCCATCATGCGAAGCCTGGTTAGGTATATGCTAGTGAGGTAGATGATGGTAGGTGCATGTGGTTGTATTCCAATACCGAACAGACGGGCCCCTGTACCTTCTACGACCTACTTGCTAACTCGACTCGACGTATCCGGTGTACTGTACCGCGTATCAAGTTGGGTGTTCAACCGAAGTAGGCGGGCTGTGCAGAACCCCCCCTCCTACTGCCTCGACGAATCTGATGGCGCGCCTGCGACCAGACACGTCAAGGCAAGACCTAAGAGACTTTAGGTCGTAGAGACCTAACCCGTACATAGTAGTTTGTATCCTATCCCCACGTCACTTCCCGCCGGGGTCTTCTTTACGTATTCGCTGGGTGCTGTGCTGGGCACTGGATACTGGATACTGGGTTTGTCGAGCATCACTTCTTCGTCTGGCCAGCCGCTCCCGCTCACTTTTCCGAGGGGGTGCAGAGACCGGTTGTGGAGAAGACGAGACGAGTTTGGATCACACTGAAAAGTCCACTGCATCGTGCCAAGGCCAGAAACCCTTGAAAGCAGGTGGGAAATCATGTGTGTACACACACGCCGCGGGCTGGTGGTGCCGGTACCTACATACATACTTGCATCAATTGATGTGATGTTACCCACTAGATACCCCTACTGAAATACTGGGATACTGGGAGATACTGGGATGGCTAGTGGATTGGGCACTTGGAAACAGGCACTAGGACTACATACTAGGACTGGGCGCACCACTGGCCCAGTGAGTGGGAAAGAGAGTGACTGGCTGACTTGCTTTGGGGAGGGCGGGGGGGTTGTCCTCCCTCATTGCTCGACCTTACCACTTTAGAAGTCCCGAAAGTAAAGTGCGATGAGACGAGCTGTCTTCTTCCTCCCACCCCCCCATTTCCAATTGCGACTTTTCATCGCATAACATGACTTGAGACAGCCGTCGACCTGTCTACAACCTACGCGCAACGTCTCGCATACGTAACTCTACAGCATCCATTCAGTCTGCAACTATACCCCCCCTCCCCCCCAGGCGCATTCGACTGTCCAGGACCAATCCCAGCCCTCGTCTCACGCTAGAGGATTCGCGCTCGTTCGGGGCTGTGCCCGTTGCATCGCCACGGTGCCAGCGTGCCTGAAAGGCTGACTGGCGATTCTGCCTCGCGACACAACGTCTGCTTCCGTCTTTAGAAACATCGCGCCGCCATGGATCAACAAGCTGCACAAGGTGCCCATGCGGCTCGTGGCCGGTCTCCATCTGCCGGTCACCAACAGCCTCATATAAGAAATAGTCATTCTCCTTCGCCTCATCCCTACCCGTCACCCGATGCCACTATCGGTCTCGGACTTGGCCTCGACAACTCCACCGCGACAAACATCCAGCAGCAATCGCAGTACGCACCCACCGACTTCAACAGTTACAACACTACCGCCGCAGGGAGTCAGTTCCTCGATCCGACTCAAGGCTTGGCTGACACAGCGCCCTACGACACGACCTTCCCTACTCAGACCCAAGCCGGCTTCAACCAGAACCTACTCACTCCCGACTTCAACGGAGGCGGAGACTTCTCTCTCTTCCCGCCCACCACCCAGGGAGACCAGTACAACAGTCCCCTCTTTGGTGGCAGCGCTCCGTCTGGAACCCCAGATATCAACAACATGACCTCGCCTCAGATACATCACTCCCCTACGCCTCCTCATCACCTCAAGCCCGACCCCCACCAGCCGGGTTCCGCACACCAGTCGCCGGCCTTCAACCAACACCAATTCGCTTCGCCTTCTCCCAACCAGCACTCGAGGAACACCTCGCTTGGCCCTGAAGCTGCTCTCTTGGGAAACCAGGTCGATTGGTCTGCTGCGCAATTCCAAGGGCACCGTCGCTCGCCCTCCGAGTACTCGGACGTCTCCTCGGCTCAACACTCGCCCAACCTGATTGCACAGGACAACTTCGACCACGCGCATTCCGAACACGGACATTCCCCCATGCAGCGACCACAGGACGGGTTCTACGACGGCGTGAATGCCGGGCTGGGCAGCTTCACCATCTCTGATCCCCACCACATGAACCAGCAGGGCCGGAGCCCGTCGCACAGCCCTGCCATGTCCCCGCGCATTCCACCGCAACAGATGCCAGATATGGGCCAGCACAACCAGAACTACGCTCTGGGCGGCCAGCAGGGATACGTGAGCGCCCCATCGATCAGTTACCCGGAGGCTTTCCCCTCCCTTCCTGCCGATGTTGGCATGACTGGCCAGATGCAGCCCCCCGCCATCAACATCGACTTTGCGCCCAATGCCAGGCAAGGCGGCGAGATGCCCAAGCAAACAATGGACCAGGCGTCACTGACACCCCCTGATAGAGGTATGTTGTGCTCCGCCAATTTTGGAACTTGAGATGACTAACCAAGTATAGGACGAGCTCGAGGTCGTCAACGAGCGGTCACCGATCCTTACAACAGTGGTGGTCCTGGCATCTCTCGAACAAGCACACCTGGTAGCTTGTCCAACCACCTGGGAGCTGATTTGGTCACGCGCAGCCGCTCAGGATCCGACTCCTCGCGGTCTATTTCACCTTCGCCGTCGCTATCACCAGGCGACCGTTCAGGCAGCGCTAGTGCCGCATCTAGGAGGCGGCAATCAATGTCAGCGGTCCCCAACAATGTGATTGCTTTGCGACTTGCAGACCCTGAGTACCAGGCTGCGCAGGAGAGTGGCAACTCTAAGCGGGTCCAGAAGCATCCGGCCACCTTCCAATGTACCCTCTGCCCTAAGAGGTTTACGCGCGCATACAATCTGCGATCGCATCTGCGAACCCACACAGATGAGAGGCCGTTTGTATGTACGGTGTGCGGCAAGGCTTTTGCGAGACAGCATGACAGGAAGCGCCACGAAGGTCTCCACTCTGGAGAGAAGAAGTTTGTCTGCAAGGGTGACCTCAAGGCCGGTGGGCAATGGGGATGCGGCAGACGATTCGCTCGTGCCGATGCTTTGGGCCGTCATTTCCGGTCAGAAGCTGGCCGGATATGCATCAAGCCCCTACTAGACGAGGAGATGCTGGAGCGCCAACGAGTATGGCAAGAGCAACGAATGCATAGTATGGCGCAGAACATGGCCGCCCAGCAAGCCATGATGGACCCCAACGCCTATCCGCCCATGGACCCCAGTGGCTTTGCTTTGCCAGCTTCGTTGCTAGCACAATATCCCGCACTGGCGCAGATGAATTGGCAAACTCAAGATGTATCTGGGGTCGAAGATGAGCTCAGTGGTCGTTCCAGCTTCGATGCCTCTGACTACGACGAAGGAGATGACAACGGCTACGTGAGTGGTCCGGGGTCAGGATTCGGCGAGGGCGGAATGCAGCAAAACTTTGGCGAGATAGGGTACGTGAGCGACTTTGGCGGTCGGTAGGAATGTGAGGTTGGGTGGCAGTGATGCCCTTTCCCTCCTCTCCTCCAACTTCCAACTTTGTCTTCTTTTTGGAATTGGTGTCTTTTATTTTATGGTTGGAATTTATGATGATTTGGGGGGGGAAGCAAACAAGATCCGCGCGTTTGGATTCTTGCTTCCCAAGAGCGTGGATTTATGACATGGAGGACAGCGACTTATGGAAAGGACGAATTACTCTTCACGGCTGATTATACTCAACACGACGAGGGTGTCGTGGGTGGTGTGGTGGAGGCGGCTTCATCTTCTGTTTCTTTTTCTCTTGAAACTGTTCAGATCACGATATGACTAGACGGCATTATTTTAGATACCAACACGGAGTTGCACTGTTTTTTGTTTTTCGAATACACTTGTTTATCACATCCCATTCTCATATGAAGTCGGCTAGGGTCTGAGGAACAACAGCGGGGTTATCTGGTAATAATGCAACGCGGGGTTTTATTAGACGATTTCTGATTCCACCTCCCGCTTGAGCGGTTCATGTTATAGGTATGATGCTTTGATTATGTACACGCGCATTTGACTTGGACAGATCGCGATGTTCGACCAAAACTTAATGTATGAATTGCTATGCTATACTATACTATATAGACTACCTATGCCAGCAACACTGAATACGCCCGCCTCACTCTTTATGTCATTGCCCCAACTTAGACCTGGGTCACTGTAAAGACGGAGCCGCTTTCGGTCCATTAGCTCATACATTTCAGTTGTCGCTGGACTTACTAAATCAGGAAGGTTGTCTTATCACCAGGCATCATGCGCATACATAGAGCGCAGGACAGAAATGCAATGCGGAATAGCTTCACACGATCCACACCCCGACCTCTCCCTCTCCCTCTCCCTCTCCCTCTCCCTCTCCCTCTTCTACTTCAAATGGTTGTTATGAATAAGTAGATTTGGAATAACGGTTCCCACTTAAGTACAAACGCATTAGCAACCGAATTCAGCAACAGCAGTTGAAATTATCATCATCGCCATCACCAACCCCGTCGCATACATCCATAAATGTGGTAAAGTCATGACGACCACCATCAAGGCCGTCGTGGCCGTCGAGAAAGGCCAGGCCGCCGTCCGGGACGTCCCCATGCCAAGGCTCCGCGATGACTATGTCCTCGTCAAAGTCAAGGCTGTCGGCCTCAATCCGACCGACTGGAAGCACATCGACTTCGGCCTCGCGCCGCCCGGCGCTCGCGTCGGCTGCGACTACGCCGGCGTCGTGGAGGAGGTGGGACCGGGCGTGACAAAGGACTTCAAGAAGGGGGACCGGATCGCAGGCGTCGTGCATGGCTGGTGGGTTGCTCTACTTTTTATCTTGGTTCTCCATGGTGTGAGATGGGGGAAGCCAGGGGCAATATAATGGAGACACTGATCTGTGACAAACAGTGATGCTTCACAGCTCGAAAACGGTGCCTTCGCTGAGTATATCGTGGCCAAGGGCGATCTCCAGATCAAGATCCCAGACAACCTAAGCGACGAGGAGGCCGCCACACTCGGGATATCCGTTTGCACTGTCGTATGTGTCCAGTCTCCCTTTCCTCCCCGCCCCTTCCTGACTTACACCTAAACCCCCATCACAGGGCCAAGGCCTCTACCGCTCACTCCAACTGCCCCTGCCGCCAGCTTCCTTCTTCGTCAAGCAGCGCATCCTGATCTACGGCGGGAGCACGGCGACGGGCATCCTCGGCATCCAGTTCGCGCGCCTGTCGGGCCTGGCCGTGCTGGCGACGAGCTCGCCGCACAACTTCGACCTGCTTCGGTCGCTGGGCGCGCGCTGGGTCTTCGACTACCACACCGAGACCCCCGAAGCGTGCGCCGCCGAGATCCGGCGCGCCACGTCGGGATCCCTGCCCCTGGCCTGGGACTGCACGGGCCTGGGCGCCGAGGTCTGCGCCGCGGCGCTCTCGACCGACGCCGAGCGCGACCGGCCGACCTACGGCACCATCCTGCCCGTCGAGCGGGCGGTGCTGGACCGCGTCAACGCGGCCGTTCGGGGCCCGCGCGAGACGCTCATGTACACCGTCTTCGGCGAGCCGTTCGTCAAGGGCGGCAAGGAGACCCCCGCCGACCCCGAGGAGTACGCGTTCGCCAAGGACTTCTGGGAGCTGGCCCGGGGCTTCCTCGAGAGCGGCGAGGTCAAGACGGTCACGCCCGACGTCAACCGCGGCGGCAAAGGCGGGCTCGAGGGCGTGCTCGTGGGGTTGGACGAGCTGAGGGCCGGGAAGGTTAGTGGTACTAAGCTGGTGTATACGCTCTGAGTAAGAGACGGGAGGGTAGAGCAGAGTACAACGGTGGGGAGAAAGGGGAGGGTAGTACGTAGGGGTTGATGGATGTAAGTAAGCTTGTACATGATCCACTTTTCGTGAGTTATTCATCATCATTTGTCTATAGCCCGAATTATGAGAGAGAAAGGGAAAGAGAAATAAGTCGAAAGCAAATGAGACATCACATATTCTCCACGGGAAATACCGTGTCACAAAGATCCCTGATTGTTTGAGCTGAATTCGAAAGAGACGAATGACGGAGCTCATGTCTACCTATACGGAAGCAAAATGACAAACAACTCATACCTCAATTTTCAATAGAAGAGACGGCGGGTTGTCCTCCTATCCCATCTGGTAGAAAAGAGGTAACAAGATGCCGCACCGATTGTGTATCGCTCTGAGGAATCCAGGGCGATTGGTAGTTGCCATAAGCCAGCAACTAATAGACTTGTCTAACCCGACTACTGTCAATTGATTGATGATCTACAGAACTCAGAACCTACTTTCTAGTATGCGGAGCGAGTCGGATCGATCTGGTATGGGGCCATAGGGGCCATAGATGCAGTGGCCGATCTGTTGACGTCCATCCAGGGGCGTTGGAGCGTCGCCCACCGGCCTACGAGCCAACAGCCACGAGCTATGGCTTGGTAGGCAGCGCAAGCCTTTGCATAGTCTGGGTAGTCACGAAGGCAGGGAGAGCACGAACAAGAAGAGCATACAACACAGTGAGCCGGGAGCAGTTTCTCCCATGCGCAAAGTCAAGACACGTGGGCGTCGAAACTCAAAAGATTCCCTGAGCAGAACCCTGAGGTCTAGGCTGACGTGCATTGTCCTGGCGCTGGCGACCCTGGCAGGTAGGTCTAGATCGGGACACACGTCAACGGGCATCGTCCCGCTAAAGCTTAGAGCCCGTTGGGGACCCGTCAACGCTGGCCTGGCAAGCCCGACAAGCCTGGCCACAGACCCGGGGGGGCGCTGACCGCTGGACGGGGATAAACCCCGCTGGTTCCCTTTCCGGGCCTGGGTCGCCATACAAGCTTTTACATACAGAGATAAAAAGTGAGGAGGTGAGCAGATGGCAGATAGACGCCGCTGTAGCTTATTTGTTAGCGATACTACCTCAGAACAAGGTGTTTGCAGCTCTTCTCACTTGCTCATCTGCATCAGATGAGGTGATCTATACGTCGTTTCTTGTCTACCCTCGCGCATGTCTTACAGCCGCCCGCCGTAGCGGGCTGGCCGAGGTACTGCGGAGGGAGCTGTGCGTCCGTTGCCCATGGCTGCTGAAGCGCCCGGTCGGACCGCTCCAAGCAACAAATTGAAGACGAACGCGCGAGAAAAGAAGAAAAGAAAACTGCGTCTTCCCGGTTGCTTGCTACACTTGTCCCACGTTCATACCGGCACGGCGGAGATTATGTAGGGTGGTTTGCGGATTGCGTAGTTCCCGCCGCTTCGTCTCACCGGTTCATCTCAGATTGGTCACAGAAAATGCTCCGAATCGGCGTGCAGCCTCGTCATTCAGGCCAATGCACTCACTCACTATACTCATACCCACTTACACACGCAAACTGATACCTGTAGGCGTAGTTTTGGTTGGTGTCTGTTGGGTATGAATGGACGACAGCCGTCTTGAACGTCATGCTAATGGCATCAATATCGACTTGCATCATATCATGCGAGACGAATAAGGGCCTTTTAGTCCTTTTACGAGGCTATTCGTCCGTCTCAACTTGCGGTCTGCGAGAAGTGTGCCTAATAACGTTCCTACCAGCGCTCTTCTTGTCAGATAGAACAGCCTCGTTTTCGAGGCCGCTTCTAATGCATGGCAATGCCGACGTCGAGTAATTTGCCACCCAGATCTGACCGCCTGAAAGACTTGCAATGGACCATGTATGGTTATTATTATCATGATTAAGTCTGATAACAGAAGGGACTAACTTGTTGGGCTGAGCTGAGGATCCGCCCATTTCAACCAAGGCGGAAGGACATGATCAAGGTATGTATGGTAAGGGAGACTGGCTAAAAAAAAAAAAAAAAGAGGACCAACTACTTTAGTAAGGCAATGGCCTCGACGCGTCAGGACAAGCAACAAGGTGTTTCGCATGGAAAATTTTCCCTTTCTTTGGTTCTCGATGGTTTGGCCTGCGCGAATGGGCGTCCACTTTTCGCGTCGACGGTTTGGGCTGAACTTCAGACGTCGCTCCGAGCCTCGTGCCGCAAAGTTGGAAGCGGTGTAGATGCGACGATGCCTATTTCGGACAAACGGGTGGAAAGTCGCATCAAGGCGCATCAGAGATCTGCCCCTGCCGGCTGCTGCCAATACTATGTATTATGTATGTAGAGAATGCCGTCTACTACAGTGACCAGTGACCACACACACACACACACACATACAAAGGACGGCCGGGAGGGAGGAGTGTCGATAGAGTGGCGCATTACTCACCTTACTTCATGTACATTTTACCCGTCAGCCAGGTTGTGCATGGTCGTACAAGAACCTCGGGATTGAAAGGTGATATGCCAATGGACCAAGTATTTACTAGTAGACGCTCTTGGTGCACCGATTAACCCCACCGTTGGATGGGTTGGATGGGGGCATCGAACAGCGTGGACAGGCATCGCCCATAAAATTGATAGGCAAACCCATTGAACCCATTGACAGTACATGCTTGCAGGCGGCATCGCTGCCCAGCTGTCATGTATTGCCACCACTATCCTACTTGCCTTACTTGGTGCGCTGCAGCGCATTGCAGCAGCCGGGCAGCATGACCATCGAATGGCATTGTGTACCATGCAGCCATCTCCCATAGTACTCACTGCCCACAGCAGCTGATGATTTGGTCGCGGAGCCGCTTGCTGCGCGTAAACGACGAGGATATGCGCAAGGCAGGTCCGTCGTCTGGAGGGGGGATGAATTCATGCATCATCTCATGCACGCACGACTTACACACTAGGTTAAGGACTACTCCGTAGGCCTATCGGTTTCCATGCCAGCATTGCGCATTGTTTGTGTTTCTGGATTTTCCCGTTCCCGTAGTACGGAATCTCATTCACCTCACCTGTATCTAAATTTCCTCCCATTTACGGACATCTGCTTGGACTACCTCATTTTATCCTTTGCGCATCAACCCATATACCTACATGTACCAATGATACGCCGGCATTCTGGATAAGGGCAAACGAAACAGGGGCTGCTGCTGATAAGGGTGGCATTCACAAGAAACCCGAAATGAAAATAATTAAACAAAAAAGAGACGAGTCCCAAGCATCGAATCGAATCTCTTTCGCCAAAGGAGGGGTTCGAATGTCTCATAAGAATTTCCGAGGTGGTTGGGCTGGTGGCTACCTATGATGTCGGCCGATTTTTGTTAGCAAGGGTGACTACTAACCGTACCATTTACGCGCTAGACTCGCCTTCCCTTCCCTTCTGTGCTCCAAAGGAAGAAAGAAGCCGTCAGAAGATTGATTTCCATCGTGAGTGAGCTGGGGGCCGAGAATGGAGAGGAGCAGGAGGAAAAGCCCCTCCGTTCGTTCTGGATGGACGCGAATATATCCATCAGGCGCAGGCGCAGGCGCAGGTGCAGTTGCAGGTGCAGCGATAGTTGCATATTGAGGGGCCGGTACTTCGGTGAGGTGATGATGGAGGGGGGGGTCTAGGACTGGAATGGGACTGGTATGGGCCTTGGTCTGGGAGCCCGTGTTTGTGGGTGGGAGTAGGGGAGTTGGTGGATTGGAGTGTCACCAAGGACGCGGCCAATCAAGCGGCAGACCAACCCTCCGCCACCCCAATTTTGCTATCTACGCACACCCTCTCCCCGGGCCTGTGTGTTTCGTTCCCTGACCTTCTGACCATTCACACGGCCACGGTCATTGTGCATGACCCTGCAGGCCAGAACAAGTCCCATACTCCTACATAAGACCAATAGAGTACCCTTTCTCCCCATGATACTACATGTATGGTGTTTTTGCCCCGGTGCATACTGTACAGGAGAAGACGACACGACTGACCGAGAGAGCAATGAGAGGTGGTTCGACTTTGCTTCAGTCGACATCGCCGAATCTTTTTTAAATGATTGGATCTGCGCCCGACCTGCGCGTAGTATTGGCCTAGGTTAGCTACCGGCTCACCATCTGGCTAGCCATTGGCCTTGGTTCATTGGATCCCAGGCACGACCCAATAAGAGAGAGCGAGAGAGACGGAAGGAGTAGGGAGAGAAGATACCAAGAAGCGAAGAAAGAGCAAAAGGGATTCGTGAGACAGCTGTTTTTGTACTAATCCAGGCAGGTCCCTTTGCGCATTTCGAGAATTCAACTTGTTAGACAACCGACACTCGGCATTTGAAGCCTGCTTTTGCCTGGGAGGACGACATCGGCATCATACTTGCTTCCTGTCATTCTGTCGCTATACCGATATCGATCTTCCCACGATCGATTCCACAGACTCGACTTCAGCGTCTAGTCTGTACATAAGACTTGCCGCGGCCAATGGTTGATTTACCCCACCACCATCAGTCGAGCTTCATCCGTCAGAATGGCCACTGCCGACGTTGCAACTGCTTGCGGAAGTTGGACAAGAAGCGCATCTGGGTCGCCAACAACCCTGCCTGTGACGACTTCGACTTTATGGGATGATCTGGATATCCAATTGCGATTGAACCTCATTTCCAGAGCATGGCAGCTCTCGCAGAAGAACTCGGTATGTCACCCGCCAACATATCCCTCGAGTCAGAGTACCACCTCTTGAGTTGGGCTTTGGCAAGCTCGCAAACAGCCGGCGCCAAAGTCATTCTTCGCTCCAAGTCTGGGGGGAGGAGACATTGATTGCGCTCGATTGGGAAATTTGGTTGAAGTCTATTATATAAGCCTTGAGACTAATGTAGCGCTTCGGGAGCAGAACAACCCCTCACCACCACTACGTCAGCCGTCACTATATAAGCCGTTGATCGTTCCGGACGCCGCTCCTAAACGATCTCGGTTATCCGCGCAATGCGACTCTCCGGACCCTGTCGACGACACTCTTCATGACCCATCTCGGACGGGTCAAGGCGCTTGCCAACGAACTCCGACTCCAGATAAGGATGCACCTCCACCTTCTGACGCGGAGACAACGCGCCGTCGCAGTCCGGGAGACTCTATATTTCGGGACCCCTCCATGAATGTAGAAGTCGACTTCTCGTCCGAAGAGGGCTTTTCCCAATTCGCCAAAAAGAAGAAGGGGAAACCCGCGGCGACTACCTTCAACTGGGGCGCAGAGCTCAACAAGGATGGCGATGGTGCTGCTGGTGATGACGGCAACGGGGGAGATCAGAACGGAGGAGGCGACACAGGGGCCGGCAACGGCGGTGATGCCGGCGGAGGAGGAAGCGGGGGCGGCGATGGCGACAAGGATAAGGACAAAGACAAGAAAGACGACCCGCCACCAGAGGATCCCTGGGGTGCATTCGAGGCGGCCGGTACGAAGAAGAAGAAGGGAAAGAAAGGCGCTGCTGAGCCAGAACCTGCCTTCGAGGACGTCAAGTTGGACGATCCGGGGGAAGGCAAGAAAGAAGCCAAGTCTGGCGTCTTCGCCTCATGGGGTTCCAGTTGGGTCACTGGTTCTGGTGATTCTGGAGGCGCAGGCTGGTTTGGGTCTGGATCCAAAGAACCCGACCCTCCTCCCAAAGTAGAAGAAAAGAAGGAAGACGACCCATGGAGCATCAATCGAGCCAAACCTAAGAAATCGACAAAAGTGCCGTCATTTGGATTTGGCGCTGAACCCGAAGAACCCGAGAAACTGCCAGAGCCAGTGCCGAATCCTGCCGATGAATTCTGGGGCGTCCCTCCTGTCAGCAAAAAGAAGAACAAAAAGGGCAAGGCTGTGGTTGAGGAAGTCAAAGCACCTGAGCCCCCGCCGCCTCCGCCAGCACCGGAACCGCCTGCCGAGACTGAACCAGGCGATGACGACATCTGGGGATGGGGCATGAGCGCAAGCAAGAAAAAGAAGAAGGGCGCCGTGGAGGAGCCGCCACCAGCCCCGGAGCCAGTTGTTGACGAGAAACCAATTGTGGAGGACTTTTGGGGCGCGCCTATGTCCAAGAAAGACAAGAAAAAGAAGAAAGGGGGTATTGAGGAGATCGTGCCAGAGCCGGTACCGGAACCTGAGCCGGAACCTGAACCAAAGCACGCGGCTGATGACATGTACCCATCGTTCATCGGCACCAGCAAGAAGGACAAGAAAAAGAAGAAAGGCGTTGAGGACCCTCCCAAGGAGCCAGATCCACCAACACCAGAACCTGAGCCCGAACCGGAACCCGAAGCAGTCAAGGAAGAGCCTGTCGTAGACGATATTTGGGGCTCCTTCACTACGTCCAAGAAGAAAAAGAAGAAGGGCGCTGTTGAGGAGCCGCCGAAGGAACCCGAGCCCGAGCCCGAGCCTCCCAAAGAGGAGAAGGAAGACGATGATTGGGCGAATTGGGGTGCCAGCTCCAAGAAAGACAAAGACAAGAAGAAGAAGAAGGGCACCGTTGTGGAAGAGCCACCCAAGAAACCGGAACCGGTGCCGGAGCCGGAGCCAGAACCTCCGGTTCAGGACGACGACATATGGGGTCTGAGTGTAGGCAAGAAAGATAAGAAGAAGAAGAAGGGCGCGGTGGATGAGCCGGCTTCTCCTCCAAAAGCGGATAAAAAGTCCGAGGACGACTTCTTGGGCTCTCTCGGGACCAGTAGTAAGAAGGACAAGGACAAGGACAAAAAGAAGAAGAAGAAAGGTGTAGAGGAAACGCCTATACCAGAACCTGAACCAGTGCCGGAGCCCGAGCCCGAACCCGAACCCGAACCCGAACCAGTCAAGGAGGAAAGCAGCATTTGGAGTTTCTGGGGTGCGACCAAGAAGGCGGTGACTTCTAAGAAGATAATCAAACCCAGCAGCGCACTGGTTGAGGTCGAGAAAGCGCCCGAACCTACACCAGAACCTCCTCCTCCCCCTCCTGCGGTACCGGAAGCTGACGAAGACGGCGGGGAGGAAGGTGATGGATTTTGGGACAACTTCGCCGGCGCAAAGAAGGACAAGAAGAAGAAGAAGAACGCCGATGGCAGTCTCAAACCTGACTCGATCGAAGAACCCAAGACCGACGACATATGGGGCCTCACCACTTCGAAAAAGAGCAAATCCAGTAAAAACGCACCGATAGAGGTCGATGGGTCTCAGCTTGGCGCCGTTAAGCCGGACTCGGTCGAGGATGACGAGGATGATTGGGGATGGGGAGCCTCGAAGAAGAAGAAGAAGTCCAAGAAAGACGAGCTTGCTGAGCCTCCGCCTCCTGCTCCAACTCCCCCATCCCTAGACATGGACGAGCCTGCGAACGAGCTCGAGGTCAATGTCTGGGACGAGGCTCCGTCTTCGAAGAAATCCTCCAAATCCAAGGAGAAGGAGGAGAAGAAGTCCAAGGAGAAGGAGCCCAAGCTCAGTAGAAAGGAGCTCGAGAAGCTCGAGAAAGAGAAGAAGAAAGCGGAGAAGGAGCGCGCCAAGCAAGAGGCTCGGGAGGCTGAAGAACGCGCAGCACAGGAAGCCCTGGAAGCCGAAGAGCGTGCTGCTGAAGAAGCTCGGGAGGCTGAAGAAGCGGCTGCTCGAGAGGCCGAGGAACAGGCCGCCCGGGAGGCAGAAGAAGAAGCCGCTCGTGTAGCTGAGGAGGCGGCCAAAGCGGAAGCGGAAGCTGCTGAGATTGAGCAGGAGGAAAGGGAAATGTTCCTACTCAAAGCCAAGCAGGCCAGGCGCAAGCTTCCCAGGAAGGATCAGGAGAGGTTTGATATCTTGACCGAGAATGCGAAGCGCCGCACCGAAGAGAAAGCCGCTAAGGAGGCCGCCAAGGAAGCCGAGGAACAAGCTGAACGTGAACGCATTGAAGCCGAAGAGCAAGCTGCTCTCGAGGCCGAGGAACAGGCTGAACGTGAGCGTATCGAAGCCGAGGAAGCAGCTGAGCGCGAGCGTATTGAAGCCGAGGAAGAGGCTGAGCGCGAGCGTATTGAAGCTGAGGAAGAGGCTGAGCGCGAACGGATTGAAGCTGAAGAGGCCGCTGCTAAGAAGAAGTCCAAGAAGAGCTCGTCCAAGTCCGAAGAGAAGAAATCCAAGTCCAGCAAAGACAAGTCCTCCAAAGACAAGGAAAAGGAGAAGGAGAAGGAGAAGGAGAAGGAGAAGGAGAAGGAGAAGGAGAAGGAAGAGAGGAAGTCGTCTAAAGGAAAGGGGAAGAGCAAAGACAAGGGTAAAGACCCGGACCCAGACCCGGACCCGGATCCGGATGACTTCGATTTGGACCTTGACGGCATTGAACTGGACCCTGCAGAAGTCGAAGAGCTCTTGTCTCCACCAATCCCAACCATCCCAACAGCAAAGGAGAAGCCCGACCCATTCTCGTTCTGGGGCGTGGGAGCAAGCATCAAGAAAGGTACGTTACCTATGGGTACCGTGCAGCAAATATCTAAGGCTAACTCATCCCCAGCACTAATTGAACCATCTGAGAGTCCGGACGAGGCCACCAGCGAACAGCCTGCTGCATCACACCCAAGGGTAAAATCTAAGATTGCTGACAGACTCAAAGCCTTTGAACCTGAGCCTGAACCTGAAGAGTATCCGGAGGCGGAAGATGACGACGATTTCATGGATGCTTTGCCTCCTCCCCCACCTCCCCCGCCACCACCAGCGCCAGTGCCACCCAAAGAATCGAAGAAGAAATCTAAATCATCTAAGAGAGAGAAGGAGATCGTGGAAGATGAGCCTGCCCCACCCAGGAAAAGCAAAAAGGATGTTCCTGGAACCTTCCCTGGGGATGATTCCGATAATGAGATTGTTGAAATTGTGGACATGGTGCCCAAGAAATCCAAGTCCAGTAAGAAGAGCAAAAGAGCCAAGGAAGACGAATACGTTCCACCGCCGCCACCAGAGGTACCCATGGCTCCCCCAGCAGTGCCTGATGCGCCTATGTCGCCACCCGAAGAGAGGTCCCCGAGGAGGGAGCGGGTCAAGATCAACCGCGACGCCGGCCCATCATGGGGAGCGTGGTCAGGTGGTCCCAAGGATGGCGCGAAGGAAGAAAAGAAGTCTTCAAAGTCACGAGGCGAGGAGAAGAGGTCCCGATCTGATCGCAAAGACAGGGAAAGGGAAGAAAAGTCCTCTAAGGAGTCTTCCTCTGACAAGGCTGAGCAACCTCCTAAAGCTACAGCGTCTTCTAAACCTCGAGGAAGTCTGTTCCAGAGCACTCCACCGTTGTCGCGATCCATGACAACGCGTGATAAGCGCCACGGCGGAAAGTCGAGCTCGCGGCGGCACTCGTTCGACATGTCCGGTGGTCTCGGCTCGCCACCTGAGGAGGAGGTAGCGCAAATGTCATCCAAAGCCGCCAAGGTCTTGGGTGTAGAAAAGAATCGAAAGAGCAGGTACCGCCGCCACGAAGGCGACGATGAAGTTATGCCTGATCCTGTCGAAGCAACACCCGGTCCAGACAAGTATGGGCGCAGGAGATCGCGCATGAAACCCGAAGATGACGTTGTCATGGTCGATGATGATGCTCCTGCTGAACCTCCCCCCATGAAGCGTAGCGTTTCAAGTGCTAAGAAAGGCTTCTCCAGTCTCTTCGGTGGCCTCAAATCAGCTGCGAAATCTGACCCTCGCCCAGAAGAGCGACCAGAGCCTCGTCGGCGCCACACAACTCACGCAGTCCATCCTGAAGATGATGCTAGAGCAAGCAAGAGAACGAAGCGATCTTCGCGGGATGGTGACAAGGCTGAAACAGATGCAGCCATGACAGACGCCGATCACGAAGCTCGTCGGGCAGCACGACGTGCTAAACGAGCTGAAGAGAAAGCCGCCGAAGAAGCCCAAGCTCGTCGAACCAAAGATAGGTCAAAGCGCGATCAGCGTAAACGGCAAGATGACGAGGAAGCGCGCCGGCAGGAGGAGCGCGAGGCGAGGCGTGCCGAGCGACGTGCCGCGAAGCAAGCCGAAGAGGAACGCCGTGCTGCGGAGGAACACGAGGCGCGGGAAGCTGCCCGAGCGGAGCGCAAACGCCAGAAAAGACCAGCTGGAGAGCGATCTGCACGTGATGACCCTCGACGATCACGACATGCCGAAGTACCAGACGAGGAAGAGGAACGCCAAAGGCGGCGCGAGGCAAGACGTGCTGCCCGGGCCGAGGCCGCAGCCGCCGAGGAAAAGGCCGCACGTCACCGATCATCTCCACAAAAGGAGTACACCTATTCGTCCAAGTCCAGACACCACACCGATGACGAGCGGCAGAAAAGTAAACGACCAGCGTGGCCGCTCTCGGGAACCAGTTCTTGGGTGAAGGAACATTCCGACGCTGGGCCTCCGCCTGACGATGGTCCCGCTGCGGATGCACCGGACCCTGTTGACGACGAGGAAGCCCGGCGCGCGGCGCGAAGAGCCCGTCGGCGAACCAAGATTGAGGAGCCTTTGGGTGGAGACATGTATGACGAGCCTAGACGTCGTCGTGACCGCCGAGACGACCGCGATCGTGAGCGACCACGCGTTGCATCAGACGGCAGCGACGAAAGGGCCGCGCCGCCACCGCCGCCGGCTGCCTTCATGGATGCCACGCCTCGCAGCAGTTGGTGGCGTAAGATTACTGGATAAAGGGATCCCGTAGGCCATGTGAGATAGATTGGAATTCGTAAGGTCTCTCTTTTTGGTGGATTGATGTTACGGTGTAATATCTTTTGGCAGGTCAGCGTACGGTTTAGTTTGATGGGCACTTTCACTGGTGCAAGAAGCATCGGGGGTGCGAGCAATGATTTGGCATGAAGGGATGAATGTAACGTTATTTTGATCTGGTTTGAAGGTCTCTTTCTCTACTGTACCCTCCTCGTGTGGGCGTTTGCAACATGCAAAGGACCGGCAGTGGGGGTGTATCTGATGTTACGGGGTCCAGAGGACTTGATTCCCGTGTTTGTTGTTTGATTTATTGATGATATACCCCCCCATACACATGAATACACAAGTGCTTATACGTACTGTTATGAGAATGATCCTCCGTGTTTGGGTGTATCGTCTCTTCGAGTGACTGAGCATCTTAGGCGTTGCAGCCTCCTGAAGGCTGGGTAGGCGTGAACCAGTATTTGGCAGGAGGTGGCATAGTAGTTTATTGTCACAGGACCCAGTACCTGGAGATCTCCTGCCCACACGTATCATCAAAATGATGGACTAATTACTGGTATCGATGTTCCAGATCCCCATGATATCATATGTATGCAGTGAGCCGGTGGGGTGGGTGTCCCTGAAGGTGTGGTGACTTGCCAGTGAAAGGACCATAGAGGGTGGAATGAACAGATGGTGAGAATACGTACGGCAAGGAAATCTGCATACCAAACATGACTACATAAACCACAATAACATATCCTGATTCCAACAGTAACCGCAACCGCAATAATAGCACCTGTGGCGTAGTAGTTAACGTACTCGTCCCCCAAACGAGTGACCCGAGTGCAAATCTCGGCAGGTGCATCGGATCGAATCCCGCTGTGTGCATTATTTTTTTTCTCTTCTTTTGATTTTGTTTTCCTAATATTTTCCAGATTCAGGTGAGACGTAGACCATCCTTGATGTTTCATGCGGTGGAGGAAGAATTCCGGTGGTGGCTTCACCGGCTTCACCTATTTGATACATCACATTATTTTGATCTTCGCCATCATCGCCGACTGGGCGACATAAGTATTATGCCCAGAAGATGGCAACATTGGACGGGGATTCAGTATGTGATCTATGTGACTTGCTAAACAGCTCCTTCGATACAAAGTATTTCTCGCTTCCCTCTACATCAATACCAGGTTGTGTCTTTTCACTTGTAGCCCATCTAGATTTGATACCGAGTCATATCAACGGCAACGACCTTGCCTGGTGTGCCTGTAGTGATGTAGAGCAAATGTCTATCCTGTTCCGTCCGACCAAACGCAGCCGCCGTATCATTTGCCACCACTGTCGAGTCTGCCGATCCCAGCACGGGCACAATCTTCCCATCAGGGCTGATGGCATACAGCGTGTTGCCCCTGTTACTGGCCGCCCAGATGGTCCCGTCCGCGCCAATGGCAAAGTCGTCCAGGAATTTCTCGCCCGCGACGGTTGCCACCGTTTCGACGATCGCCCCTTCTGCCATCCAACCGTCCTTGGTGATCTTGAGCCGGTAGATGCCGAGAGTGACGCTGTTGCTGAAGTAGAGGTACCCGTCGTGGACCTTGACGCCATTGATGCCGACATTCTTGGGGCCTCCTCCGCTCATCTCGGGCAACTTGATGGAAGCTTCGTAGTGGCCGGTGCGGGTGTCCACGCGGAAGATTTGGCCCAGAAAGGAGTCGGCGACCAGCACGACGCCGCGGCCGCAGCCGGGCAGGGCGGCGGCACCGTTCAAGACCAAGCCTTCGGTGATGTTGGCGACGAGGCGGGTGGAAGGGACAGCGCGGCCGGCGCTGAAGTCGACCTCGAATACGGCGGAGGCGTTCGCCTGGCCCATGAGATTGGAGCCCGCCACGGCAAAGGTGTCCGGCTTGGTCTCGGCGATGCCCAGCAGGCCCGGGATCTCGTCGAAGACGTGCACGAGCGACGCGGATGGCTGGGCGGAATGGGGGTCACGGATCAGGTGCAGTTGCGCCGAAGGGGAAAGGGTCGTGATGAGCAGGTCGCCGTTCTGGCGGACGGCGATGTTCTCGATCCAGGTGTTTGGGTCGCTGAACTGGTAGACCTCTCTGTATGGTAGGGGAAGGGAGTTCCCCTGGGCTGTGGGGATAGGTGCTGCCATGGTCAACCCGAGACACAGACTCCGGTACGCAAAGGCTGTCGAGCTAATGTGCATCTCTATGACAGTGGCCGTCGTTTAGGGGCTGTGCTTTTAAGTATGCTTTCTCGGGGAAGTTGCTGCCGTCCATATCATGCTCGACATCTTGGCGGTCTTATATGGTCATCGAACTGAGGATGCCACCAACCCGGGTAGCCCTCCGTGAGCGAGAACCATGCCAAAGTCTAGTCGTTAAAGGGCTTCTCACGTCCGGTCTGACGCACAGCAAGTGGGGGTTTCATCCGCTTTTGTTTTCATTTCTTGCCTAAGCATGGTGCTGTAAGGATGGCTTCATCACCTAGACACACCAAAGATGCGCCTAGGGGGATCTCACGGATCGGCGTAGACCATCGGCCAGACTGATTGGGAAAGGCGTGGGCATTATGACTCGTTCCCGTGTCTCTTTTTAGGCCCGTCATCTCGTCTTAGCGCATACAAAGTCCTACCAGTCTTACGGTCAGATTTCAGACCGACTTCTTGAATTATACTATATCAAGGTCAATCGTTAGTCAGTGATCAGGACTGGCTTCTATTGCCTAACGGCCCACGGCCCCGGTGAAAAACCACGGTACATCTCGATTATTCGGAAACATCTCACTTTATCATACCACCGCTGGGTTTCTAGACATTCGCTCGGGACGAAATATGCGCTCCTTTGATGCCGCATTAGGTATCATCTAGGTTGCAAATGTTACTTGGCCACCCAGAGACTGTGAGGGACATGTTCTTTTCGATGTAGACAATAGATATCGAGAAGGAGCGCGAGGAGGCAACGAGAGAACGAGGCAACGCCCAGGAGCTCCTTGCCCTTGCCCAGGAACCAGGCATCGACAAAAGACCAACAAAGCTTTTGGTTCATCTTTGTCTGCTTGTATCCCAATTTTTGGTCCGAGGCCTTGAGCTCGCGGACGGGAAACAATGAGGTTATATGCTTCCATTACATTAATAGGACGTGGCCCCTTTCCAATGCACTCGTTGCTTGCCGAGGCCGAGAATATCACTCTACAGAAATACAGAAAAATAGACAGAAAAAAAAAAGGAAAGTCGACAGTATGCCAATGTGCCAAAGATAGACCCCCTTTCCACGACACATGTGCTATTCAGAAGAGTTGACAACCACCTGTTCGGAGTGCCGCGATCCGACGCGTCCATCTCGGCTCCTCAAGCATCCATGCCTCGACGTGCTGAAGCATAAGCAGCGCTACGGTGCGTGCGGAAGGGCTTCGGACAAGCCATTCAAGACCAAGGTCCCCGGTGGACGGTGCAGGCGGTGCAGGAGTGGACAGCAGCCGCTGAATCCTCTACGCCAGCCCCGCCGCCGCCACGATCTTCCGTCGCCGCGTAGCGACATGCCGGCCAAGCAGCAGTGGCGGTCCGTCCCTAGGCGGGACGGTTGGCTGAGGAGGAAACTACGGCGGTGCTGCTGTTTTGGGCCATGAGAACTAAACTGCAGATCAATCTACGAATCAAACGAGCATGCCAATTTAGAAGTCTAATTTACAGATCCATACACATTTGGTGTTTTTTCCCCCCGTGACGCTGGTACATAAGTAGGTAATGAATACAAACACTCACGCCTCTGAAGGGGTGGAAAGGTTTTGTGCTCGTAGATGGGCGCATGCCACGGCTATCAACGACACGACATAGTTGTACAATACACTGTATGCATAGCGAACCTATCGATTTAGACGATAGACTTTACCGAATCTCTGGACTTCTGTGGCTGCTCGTGCAAACCTGCAAAACGTGACACTGGAAAACATGGATACCCTTGCAATGGTCCTGCGTGAAAGTTATATTTTGATGCTGGCCGACAGGATGAACCGGCAGCAGGATACATGTTGTCCAATGTAGTAGTGGTCGAAGGACCTGGAGAAGGACATCTACTGTAACCTTAAGTAAGATAAGATGCTAGGTTAGGTGGTTGTCACATGCAGAAAGTAGGTTACCAATTGATCAGATTCATTGATTGACTGATCTCATGGCGCTGGAGGGATCTGCGTCATAGCTACCGAACAGAGCCTGTAGTGTTGAAGCTGCTACATAACCTTAAGGAATTTCGTGGGGAAAAGGGGACTAGCCTGGCACCTGGAGTGGCTGCCGCCAGTAGCCCCGATTCCCCCCCCCCAGACAGCCAGAGCCGAGCATGTGGGCATGTGGGCATGTGGGCATGACATGGGACAATCAATCCAATGCCACTTGCCGAACGACACCATCATTACCGGCCCTTCGGTCCACCATGATCCTCTTCTCCTAACTACATACTCCTTATACCCCCCGAGTCAGGGCCACCGTACCACAGGTAAACCATATAGTTGCAGGACAACATCAATGAGGCCGTAGCGACTTCGTCCTTTTTCTTTTTCTTTTTTTGCCCCAGAACGCCCTCCCCCTTTCTCTGCGCCTGCTCGCAACCGACAGCCACGAATAGCCGAGGCACAATGTCGTCCGCACTTACGAACCTGAAGGTATGTGTGTTGTACGACAAGACATCATCACCACTCCCCAAAATCACCGACCGGTGTCTCTCCTGTCTACCTCATATCTTCTTTTCGTCGCGACCCCGACCAAGACGATCTATCATCCGATGGCTAACGCATAGGGGTTTCTTGCTACCCGCCGCGCCACCCGCTAGACCTCCATCGAGCGCTTCCTCCTCGACCCCGCGAACCGCGACCTCCTCGCTATCGTCAAGGGCGCCCGCAATGGCGCCGTCTACGGCGCGAAAGTGCGCTTCCCGCACGCCCTCGTCATGGTGTTCCTGTTCCGCTCCGGCACCCTCCGCCAGAAGGTCGACCTGGTCCTCAAGGCGACGCGCACCCACGCGCGCAACCTCGCCAAGTTCGCCACCATCTACAAGACGACCTGCTACCTGCTGAAGCACTATGGCGCCACGCCGGGGAAGGAGGGTGAGTTCGGGGGGGGGGGGGGGGGGGGGGGGGGGGGGGGGGGGGGGGGGGGGGGGGGGGGGGGGGGGGGGGGGGGGGGGGGGGGGGGGGGGGGGGGGGGG